>ML777156.1:291273-320375 GCA_009831015.1 Picea engelmannii
CGATTGTAAGTACTGCTGTCGTTATTCTCATTAATATGACACGCTTGGCCTGTTTCTTTCTAGTTTGTGTCTGATGTTACGTGAACTTATCATTCAGTGATAGATCTGTTTTCAAGCTAATGTCAATAGAGTAGGAAGTGGTCATACTCTGTTTTGTCTGCAGACCTCAGCGAGGAGCAAAGGATTGGAGCGCAACTCGGAGCGTGCATGGACAAACGTCGGTTAAGAGGTACTTCTGTTACTCTTCCTTCTCATGCATTAGGCTTAGATAGATTCGAAAGAAATTCAGTGTCCATGATAAGCACTTTTTTGTCTAGGGTTAAGGTCAAACCTTAGAGGTCGATCTACTTGTCCGCAGGCAGATTTTCCTACAACACACACCTTTAACCTTTTTCCCTTTGGTTGCAGCACCCCTTTTGCTGGTTGATGGAGTTTCAAGCTTGACTGTAGTTTGAGCATCAAGCTCATTATCTGAATCCTTTTTCCCTTTAACATCTTCCTCAGAAAACGTTTTAATTTCGTGCTCCCACCTAGGTCTTTTACTTCTGCTCCTCCTGGTCACCTTGATATCAGAAAACTCTTATTTCACAGGGGTTTCATAAAAAATATCTCGGCTCGGTGTAATGGTCTTCCTCCCTCTGCCTTTCTTCTGCTTATTGGACTGAGTGATAGGGTTTAAAGATTGCGCGAGCCAGCTCTAGGGCTTCTGTAATTCGCTCAAAGCAGACATGACTAGGGTTTTAATCAAGACTTGATAGAACAGACTGCTTTTAGCATTGGTAGAGAGTGACTGCACTCTTTTTGACATTTTTGTCAAGATTTTGAGCAGAAAATAAGGGAGATTTAACGGGTAATCACCATTTAAATGCATTAGTATCCTGATATGGTAGATATAGACCAGTGAAAACCTTCTTTCGCAGATGATATACCTGTGAATCACGACCAAAGTTGTGTGCCATTCGGGTCGAATCCATCTATGAGGTATTCCCCTTCTCCAATCCGAATTTTTCTTATCTGGAAGGAGGAATTGGTTTACAAATTCTGTGACCACATGTTCTTTCTTCCACCATCTTTCTCCTCCAACCACGAGCCTGCGAGCCTTTGTGATAGTCTGTTTTGTCACTAGCATCAACATCTTACCGATTTCGACCTCGTGACCATCGAAATTCAGAGCGAACTCCATGGAGACCTACTCATCATAAACCTGAAAAGTGGTGAGGAATTCATACCACCCAACATCTCTGAACCTTTGAGCCATCTAAGGATAGGCTTCAAGAAGTTCAACACCCTCTAGTTCTATTCTGACAACCTGTTTGCTCCTCTTTGGCGCCATCAAAACACAATTCTGCAACTGGCGCCCTCGGGTTCCAAATTTTCCACCTGCAATTGTTAGTGTATACCGTTCCTTCGAGTGGATACCTGCATTCCTCATTGCAAGCCTAAATTCAGCAAACTTGAACAGGTAAGATATAACGATCATCAAGAAAAGGGTGATTTGAAATGAGTCCTGCGCGAGTATACAACAATTGGATTCTGAAACGGTTGAATTTGTAAATAATTTCCAAGCTTTCGTGGGCGCATGCGAACTCTCAACCCACAATTTGTGTCATCATAACAAAATCGAGATGGCAGGCACGTACCATGGCATGATTATTTGGCGCTACGGGAATAGGCTTATTCTCGTAGTGCTATTAATGACTTAGTAAAAAGTTGAAAATTTGAAATTCAAACAGGCATATAAGGAGACACCTCAATTTTAAACTGTGTGCTTTCAAAATCAAACTTCAATAAACTATCCCAAAACTGTAATGCAAACCAAAAGATTCCAAAACAAAAATTGAAAACAACTAGAAATAAAAATTGAAGTGCGGGTAAGGAAAACTTAGGATAAGGGTTTATCACTAAACCAAGACAAAATTAGAGACTAACAAAAGGAACAAAAAGTTAAATACAAACACCTTACTCTAAAATGTAAGTAAAAACTTGTATGTTACTTTTGGGAGGAGAAATATTGTGTCAATTTTTTATATATATTACAAAACTAAAGCATATTGATATGAGTATATTACCAAGGCAAGCAAATTTTTCATCAAGATAAGGGTTGGTATTAATTCATGATGAAATGTATAAAAAATGGGGAATTTTAGAAGATTTTATGGCTCAACTAGTAGCTATTTGAGGGTTGGTATGAAAGAGGGTAATAGAGAAGATATGACAATAACATCTTGAGACAATGATATTCTATCAATGTGAGATCAACCCTATGATTACATAGATAGCACAACATTATCTCCAAGAGAAAATCTCTATGCATTAAAAACATTTATTTTCTTAATTAAAGCTATTGAGTAATGGAAGCAAGAGATAAAAAACATAAATATAGAAGAACACACATATGCTTATTTTTAGAAAGTTGGGATGCATATATTAATACATTCTATATGTATGAACAAGTAGACGTGAAGATTTGAGTAGCTGACATGAAGATATTATGCTATTACATTGTCTATGAACAAGGAAGACTAAAGCTCTCTATTAGACATGAAGATTTGAGTGGTTAACATAAAGATATTAGTAAGACTAGGTGCATGTGGTAAGATATTGTCACACTCAAGGTCGTTTGGAGTTTCAGGTTGAGATCTTGAAGCAAATCCTTCAATTTCATCCATAACCCAGTTCAGGTAAGGGCAACACACAGTTATCTCAAGGTATGACCATTGCTAAACAAGCCTGGGAGAAGAATGGAGAAAATAATTGATCAGTGCTTTAACCAGGCTCATCCCGCAAGGTGAGGAACTTATTTTGTTTGTCCATCGTGGCACGACCAAGTCCCTATACTCCAGACCAAAAGTAGTCATAGCCCCAATAGGCAGGCTTCGATAAAATAAAGTATAATCGGAGGGAAGGCTTTCAATTTAGAGTGTTAATATTGGATTCCAATAATGTTAATATCAAATTTCAATTAAATCAATCACAAATTCCAATATGAAATATCATGTTATCATGGGATGGAATAATGTCTAGATATTTAAGTACTATATTAAAATAAAAAAGAAATGATATTGTAACAAGTGAAGGGATTGTCTTAAAGATATGTAAATAAAATTTCATTTTTATTTAAAGAATAATACAATAAGAATCATACCCACCATCTTCAATATAAACACATAAAATCTATACATACAAAATCACAATTGTATTAATTTTAATGGAAGTATATATGTAGGCAATGTATATGTAAACGTTATATATCTGAGGTAAATGTATATATGCAAATGGTACTTTTTGATATTGCAAATTCATGGATCATTTGTTTTGATACCAAATGTTATAATTTCAAAACCAAAAATGTCATGATAAACAGACTTACACTTTAAATATGAGCATGGATAACAACTCTCAAAGTGATAATATAGATGAGTTACAAAATATCCTCATGGGATAATACAATTGGTAAGACGTGAGGGTTGTAGTTTAGCACCCTTATCATCCACGAAGATGAGTTACAAAATATCTCCTTATACATTAGGTGAACCTCCCTTGAATAAGCCAGGCATGTCCATATATTCAAGTCATATGTCCATGTCTAGAATAATGACTACACACATGATCTGCATGTAGGCCCACTCTATGGTTGACCTACCATTTACATATACACTTATCCCGCATGTATAACTTTCACATATACATTATCTACATACCTTCATTATGGTCATTATAATAATGATTACACACACACACTCACACTCATTTCCCATGTAGGTCCACTATATAGTCGACCTACCATTTATGTATACATGTACCACATATATATAATAATTCACATATAAATTTCCCACATATTCCTCCCATTAGTGTCATTACAAGGGTTATGACACATTCGTATATACAAATTTGGTTAACTTATCTATAAACAATATAACCATGTTACTATAGAAATTTCACAAAACCCATAATAATATGGTGGCATACTTTGTGATGAATGTCAACATGTCTTGTGAATATGTGATAACTTGTTCATTCAACTTGCTTAAGTAGGTGTGACCCATTCTAAGCAATATAGCCACCCTTTGCTTCAAAACAATTTGTTTGCATCACCATTTACATGACTTGAGCAATAGATTGTTTACAAGAAAACTTCTTAAACAACATATACAAATATGCAATATGATTCAAATTATTTGTTACGTAAGTGCTTTCTCCTCGACAAATTTTTGATTATGTAAAACCATGATAACATAGTCAATGCCTATGAATCCAAAATATATTATCATTATTAGATGTACCCATCCTAATCAATGTAATTGCATTATTGGTTGTATAAAGAAATAAAATGATTTTATTGAAAAAAAAATCAACAAAGACAATAATGTAATCAACATTCAATCTGGGTTGGATACATGTAAGATGTTTGCTCAATCAATCTTGGGACCTACCTAACAGTAATATCCTTTTCTTGGGGCATTGCTAGTTAGTTATTGGCTTGGGGAGATACCCTTTATGCATGAATACTAAAGAAAACAATGTAATGAGCTCCAATGTATTTACTATGTAATGTTTTTCTATCAAGATAAGTTCTTCCCCTCAATAAATTTTAAACCATGTAAAACTAAACCCACACATTCAAGTAGAAAATCCCAAAAATATTATTATAAAAACATCCCTTTGATTTTTCCAAAAATTTATCTTAAAAATAAAATAAAATCAAAAAACATTTTTACTCAAATTATAAAATATAAAATAAATATAATATAATTCATATATTTAAAAATTTAAAAACAATACTAATTAAAAATATATCATACACTAAGAAAGTATGAAAATATGGTTGTAGAATATACCAATGTCATATAAAACTAAAATAACAGATATATCCATCCACGAATTTCACACATGCTAAGTGTCATATAACATTACATAATATGACTTTAAAGATTCAATTCCATAATGCACCTTTAAAAGATGTTACTTTAAAATGACTCACTATGTTGTGTTTATTGTTAAATTCACTTGGAACTCAAAATTAACATGTTTAACACAATAACTTAAACATGTACATGATTTTTTTTAACACCCAACCTCCTTTCACACATGCTAAGTGTCATATAACATTACATAATATGACTTTAAAGATTCAATTCCATAATGCACCTTTAGAAAATGTTACTTTAAAATGACTCACTATGTTGTGTTTATTGTTAAATTCACTTGGAACTCAAAATTAACATGTTTAACACAATAACTTAAACATGTACATGATTTTTTTTAACACCCAACCTCCTTCCTTAATGATTCATAATATTCAACATTAAATCAAACATACAATAGCAGGGTGGACTTATGTAGTGGAAGAAAAATGTCACTCGATACAACTCTAAATATAGGAATACCCACGAGTGGACATCACAATGTGTTGCTTCCATCATGGAAAAACTCCTTTATATGTTATATGCGTATGTCTTATATCGAATATCTCTCCCTTTGAATTGTGATTTAATATAAGAAACCACTCTATCGTTCGTTTGAATGATTCAGGTTGAGTATGGTAGTTTATTGAGTATGTATTTCTGTAAGATCATCCACAATGTTTATGTGTTTTCTTTTTTTTGACCAATTTGGTTAAAGTGAAGTTTAATTGTTTGTTGTGGTTTTTTGTCAAGTTCAATTAAAAATAAATAATTGGTGTGGTATGAGGTAAGCTTAAAAATCAACAACATCAAATTTGTGATATGAATGATGTTTTTAACTTGAAGCAAAAGGGAGAGTACATTATCCATTCTCATTTTAGCAAAATAATTTCATTTTTAATGTCATGGATATAAAGCATATGTACATATTTATCAAGTCATTGGGTGAATGTTCCATGAACTATAGGCATAATGCTCCTCAACAAGGTATTTCATCAAAGGTATTTCATCAACGAGGTATTTGATAGAAAGAAAATGTAGAAATCATATGTCATGTCCTCGTTGGGTTGTTTTGGACAAACTCTATGAGTTATTTCTTTAGATTTAATCAATGTAGTTGAGTATGGTTAGTCATTTGATATGTACTTGTGTGAGATATTCTACAATGATTTTTAATTGGCAAGACATGTTGGGTTAAGATGGATTCTAGGTGTTTGTTGTCGCTCTCAGTTAGGCCTAGTCGGAAACAACTCTCGCTATTGTGACATGAGGTTATCATAGAAGTAAACAAGATCGAACTTATAATGCTAACTATGTTTTTAATTTAAGTGAAAAAAGATGTTCAACAATTAATTCTTGTTTTAGGAATTTGTTTATATGTTTATCATACATGTATATAGAACATATGCACATCTTCATCAAAACATCAAATGAATGTCCAATGCACTATAAATGCCTCTTGACAACATATTTGATTAAAAAAAGAGGTAGAAATTATAGTCACTTTTGACATAGTACACAAGACAAAGTAACAAAGCGAGGTACAATAGATTACTTACATAGGTCAAGTTAGATTAAGGAACACGCCCCAATAAGAAAAGTTTCTAACAACACGCTAATCCATTTTAAACTCTATTCACCGTAAGGAAAGTGTATTGTGTATCATGACTTCGTCACCATGTTGTGTGGTATCATAATGTCAATCTCAGTGTCATTCATTTACTCAAACGCATTCATGAGGTTGTGTGGATCTTCATTGTGTCGTCAAGCTTTTGTCTACTTATAAATCTAAAGCATATGATAAAAGAGACCTCTTTATCCTCCTATGCTCAACAAAATAGTATATTTAATCTATCAATACAAGAAGAATATTTTATTGAAATCTAAATGTGATATCCAAGAATTGATGTATTATGTTTTTTTACATATTCCTTGTTACAACAGATGGAATTGTTATATCTACTTTCATGTATCTCTAATAAATCATTTAATTTTGTTTATTTAAGTTTTAGATATAAATTTATGTAAGTTTCAGTTTTAGGTTAATTAACATTATTCCATTAATTTTTATTTTCAAATTTGTTAACTTCATTTTTTTTATAAATATTATTTCATTGTTTTTTTTCTTTGAAAAAATGTTACAAAATCAAATAAAAAATTAGAAAGTAATTTAAAGTAATTTAATAATGTAATTGTAATTTTAAAATTTATTCTAATTACATGTTTGTATATTTAACTTTATTTTTCAACAATAACAAAACTATTAAGATTTGTACACTATTGATCACACCATTTGATGTTCGACGTTCTATATTGTTTGGTAAGAAGTATGAATTAATGGGTCATGCAACTAGCTATAGGGAATTGGTATTAAATACTTGGTTAGTTATTTTAGTTATCATAGCTAGATGCATGAAACTATCATCCATATATCTAATAAAATGTAGTGTATAACACTTATGCCTATGACTATACACTCAAACACTAATTATGAAAATTAATGTGAAGCATAATCGATATGGTTTAATTTATTATATCTACATTCATGTATTTCTAATAGATTGTTTAATTTTGTTTATTTAAGTTTCAGATATAAATCTCAGTTTCAATTTTAGGTTAATTAATATTATTCCATTAATTTTTATTTTCAAATTTGTTAGCTTAATTTTTTTTTTCATAAATATTATTTCATTGATTTTATTTTTCTTTCGAAAAATGATGCAAAATCAAATAAACAATTAGAAAGTAATTTAATAATGTAAATGTAATTGTAAAATTTATTTTAATTAATGGGTCATGCACCTAGCTATAGGGAATTGGTATTAAATACTTTGTTAGAATCACACCATTCAATGTTTAACATTATATATTGTTTGGTAAGTAGTATGAATTAATGGGTCATGCACCTAGTTATAGGGAATTAGTATTTAAAACTTTGTTAGTCATTCTAATTATCATAGCTAGATGCATGCAACTATCATCCATATATCTAATAAAATGTAGTGTATAAAATTGATGCCTATGACTATACATTCAAACACTAATTATTAAAATTACTATGAAGCATAATTGATATGGTTTAGCAATGAAATCATTACAATTTGTCCTTCTCCAAGGGGACACTAATTATGAAAATTACTGTGAAGCATAATTGATATGGTTTAGCAATGAAATCATTACAATTTGTCCTTCTCCAAGGGGTTTCTTTAAGATGATTCTGACACATTTTTTCATTACTTTAAATCGCATTCTTTGCTTCACATTTCACTATCTTTCTTGCTACTTCAAACTATTTGCATCCTTTATTTATCTCATTAAACTATTTAGTTTTCTATGGAATTTGCATTTGGATTAGAGAAAGACCTTGATGGAACCTTTAATAATATTGATTGATGATGAATTAGAGGCTAAGGATTGTTATCACACAAATTTTGTCTTCTTGAGGAACTTAAGTGATCTATGTTGAAGACATCACAAGTCAGTTTGTAATGTAGTCTCGTAATGTAGTCTAGAAGCTTAAAAAATGTGGAGGGCATGGTAATTAATTACAAAGATCGAGAGTTATGTTTTTCTTTAACAAAAAAGGAGAATTGTGAGTTACCTTAGTTCATGTGCTCTGTAGTTGCACAAGAAATCTTTCAATACCCACAGAATCCTTATTACACTAAGAACACATTAAATTTCATGGTCCATTTAATTCCACGGTCACTTCATAAACTAGTTTGGTCAAGCAACCTCCATACCATTTGGATTACTTCACTTAATGAAGGATCACATTAACATTCCTAATGTAAATTTCATTATATGGGTTGAGATTCAACTCCAAAATCCAATTCCCTCCATTTCCCCTATAATGAAAATCTATAAATGATGACCTCCATCCTCCATTCTAGCAAGTTCAATTGATGCAAAGTTTTGTTGCGAGTTTTTTTCCAAGGGTTATGAAGCCCATTTACTTCAATCATTACTTTGAGCTTCATGAATAGTATGTTTCCAAAATTCCCCCTGATTTGATCATCTCATAAGGGGAAATAATGTTCAAACCACCGAAGAATCATAGAGATTAGCCCTAAAGAGGATAGAAACCCCAAATAGAGAGCGTGGAGGCCATCTCCATCTCAAGGTAAAATATTCAATTTTGTATTTTTCTTCAAATTCGTGTTAATAGAAAGCATTTAATCTCTTTTCCCTAATAAATATCTTCCATTGGTGTGCATGTTTCTTCATTTGATTTTTCATTAATTGCTTGGTATACTAATCTTGTTAGGAAATGGTAATATTGGTTTCTTTGTTTCCAGTGTGTGTAGGTTCTTTGTGAGGAGGATTCTCCATTTCAACCCCTCTTTTAGTTCGTTGTAGCAAGGACAATGTTTCAACACAAATCTCCCCCTAAGTTTTTTTTCTCATTTTCTCATTAGTTTTCCATCCATTTGATGCTTGGAATATAATTTGATTGAAATATCTCAACCAAATATTTATTTATGTATACCTAAATGGATTCAACCCATTGTTGAGTGGCTTTTGGTCACCTATGTGCAAAAAATCTCACACACTAGAATGGATACCATATTATGGTAAGAGTTTAAATCTCATCCTTTGTTGGATTTAGGACTATTTCTTTGTTGTTAATCACTTTCCAATAGTTGTTTACATAGTTTAGATTGTTGTTCTACCTTGACACACAGTGGTGAGGCCTTTAAATTTTAAAATTTTTAATTTTTGGCACTCATGAAGAACTGTGTAGCTATAAAAATTGTTTTGGCATAATTGCATACACCCTATTTCACACAAGTGTGTATTTATAGACTATGAAAAACAAAGGATGCATAGGAATATATGTGCACCTCTACGACTTCATTATCCTATATAATTCCTCAAACAAATAAATTGTTTAGTGATTTTTTTACTTGGTTCAAGGGTGATAAGATGAATGACATTTTTTTCTTGAATTATGTACTAATTTATATGTTGATTATTTGACTAAAGTGAACTAAGTGAATTATAATTGATTAAAGTAAAAATCTTTTATTTCTATGCATTTTTCATTTATGTTGTTTCCTTAATTTATTCATGTTTGGGAATATCACATGTCACTCTTTGCACACAAACATTATTGCATAAGAAAGTAACCTTTAAGTTTATCCCTTAAATTACTTTGTAATCAAATAGTCATATGAATGCCTTGTTATCTCATGACCCTTACACTGACATCAATTTATGAGAGGGTGTATCAAACATAAGGCTGGTAGATTTCATTATATAGTACCCACAATTAGATTAGAGTAGGACCTGGGAATTAGGCATACAAATAATACTCCAAATTCATGACAATTCGAGACTAGAAATTTACTTAGAGTTAGGAGAGAAGCCTTCAACTAGTGAAGGTGTGTCCAAGGACCTAAATTGAAAGACAAACAAAAATACTAACGTGGGATGGGTCGTCATGGAGATTCCCTCTCCATATTAATGTGACTATTCCTTAGTGCATGCATTTACACTCCTTGATCCATGACTAATGAAAAGGTAGTTTAGTGGCCCATTTCTAGGATTCCACTCTAGTGAAATACTCAGGGATTGCAAGCAATACCTAAGTCAGATAGTGAGAAAACTCCTTGCATTTCATCCCCTTGGGTGTCAATTTCTATAACTAGTCTTATTCATCCATCCCTTCATCAATTTCCCATCACATTGTTGCAATTAGACTACCCCTTCATTGATGATCTACATCATGTATAAAGGTCCCAACTGATGCATTCACAACTTTCCTGGTTGCTTCATAAAATTGCTATCATATAAAATCACTAAATATCTCATATGCTAAGTTATTATCCTTGATATTTTGATCATGACATAGTCTTTGTCTATTATTTATAGCCATACGATGATAGCCTACAAGGAATCAGTCTTCTTTCATCTACACCAAAGTGTTCATCCTCTCTTGAAGTGAGACATATTCATTTATTTACATACCAACAACAATCTGTACAGTAGAAATGACATATTATAGTGGAACTATTACCTCTTTGTCATCAACTAGCTTAAATGAGGTTTATTGTTTGATGGATTTGCATGTGGTATGGTATGGCCAAAGAAGTGCATGAATCATTTGTCCCAATTATCTTGACGGACGACATAGATTTTTTTCAAACTATGTTTCCATATTTTATTGAAAGATTCAACAATAATGTTTTCTTGCAAATGGTAGGAGGTAGTATTCTCATGTTGAATCACACCTTATAACTAATGCAACACTTGTTTCATCCTCTTACCACCTTCTCCCTATCCTTCCTGGAGAGGCCTTCCCATAGGAATGTTCTCCTTTAGAGCATACATCCCTTTTCAGAGAGCTTTTCGTTTGGAAACGCCGCATCGAGTTCAAAAAGGCATTTACCACAAACAAGAACCTAAAAGAATGGAGCATGCTTACTCTTTGCAGGGGATTTAGAGAAGAGAGTTATCAAACACAGACATCCTAAGCTCAGTTGGGTTGGAACATGTCACTCTTAAAGCGAGGTATACATTTCCAATCCAAGAGCCGCTACTCATAGCATTCTTTTAGTGAGCCAAGGTAAAAATTATAGCCGTAACGATGGAGTGTGAGAAAGCATCTCCAAGGCAAGAAGGCTCAGTACTGAGTGAGAGAACCATAAGAGTATCTTTGAGGGATGAATGGGCCAACATAAAGGTCTTTCCTTTATAAGGTCTTTCCTCTAGATTGGGAACTAAATATGGAGCAAGGAAGGGAAAGGCTAGAGAAAGGTTGGGTCAATCATATTCCTATTCTTTCAATGCCAAGAAAAAGATAAGAGAGAAGTGTTCTAGTGGATCCGGATCTCCAAGCACTAAAAGGTGTTGGAATATGGTAATTACTCTCATTAACTATTTTTGGAAAGTTCTAAGTTTGGAGATTTTGGAGAAAAGACTTAGTCAGTTCTAGTTAGTTTAAGGAATCTCTAGAAGAGATAAGTCCTATTATTAGTAAACTTTGTGTATTTAACTATATCTCGAGAATCAATGTAAGTATTCAAGTTTTAGAACCACAACTCTTGAGTTATGTCTTGTGTTATGTTTTGTGTGTTTGTATTGATTTCATACACCCGCAATTGTTTTGAATCGCCCCTTCCTCCTTCAAGTTGGTATCAAAGCGTGAGGATAGAGAGAAATTTTGTAGAGTCCAAGAGTGTGAGGTTAGAGAAAATCATAAAGAGGTCACAGTCTGTTGGAAGCTCGCGACAAATCACAAAAAACACGAGGGTTTTAGGCAAACCCAAGAAATTCGTCATCGATTCACCGAGGGCCAAGAAGACTACCGGTTGCAGAAGGGAGAGTGAATATTTTGGTTTCTCCTTTAGTTGATAGCCCCCAACGCCACTGCCTCACCTTCCACTAGAATATAGAGAGTTGTTGCGACGTTCCTTCTTTCGCGATCGTTGTCACAAATTTACCTTTGCTATGGTAAATTCAAGTATGGTAAAATTTCTTTTGAAGTTCAAATTACATTATTTACTGTTGTCATAAATAATACAACCTGAGTGAGCCTAATGGTTAAGAACGTGTGTTTCCTCCTAAGAGGTCACAAGTTCAAATCCAGAGGGGGGTAGGGTATGCATACCTTTGTAGACTTTATTAGTCAAATCGTTGGGTGGAGGGGGCCTCATACACCAATTTGGTGTCTGTCTTTGTCATGACCTTAAAAATAGATTATTATTATTATTATTATCATGGAGTATATTATTTATTTAAGGATTCGATTCAATCTAAACTCATATGGAGGAACTATGGTGTTTAAGAGCCTCGTATATTTTATCATAATAGTGGATTATACATATTTTATATTTTTATAAAGGACATGGATGTATTGGTTGTTAGGTTGTAAGTCTAAATAAAAAAATAAAATATATTACTCACTTTACTTTTTGAGAAGGGAATTCTTAAAAAAAATATGTTTTCAAGAAACAGTCTTGTACAATCATAGATCTCAATTCTTAGAGTGGATTGACATTTTATGGTGAATTTGAGTTATTAGTATGGATTTTTGAAGCAATTCTTATCTTCCACCACCTCCTAGTTTCTCTGGTAAAAATTATGATTTTTGGGCTATCAAGATGAGAACTAGACTATGTGTAGAGTATTTATGGCATATTGTGTTGAATGGTTTTGAAGAACCCTCAAATCAGGTAGCATATGAGGCCATGATTCAATATCAAAAGGATCAGCTCATAGCAAATAAGAAGGATGATGCAACAACATTGTTTCTCATTCAACAGGGCTTAGATGAGAGAATTCTTCCCAAAATCGTAGCAACAACTAGGTCCAAAGAAGCTTGGGATATTCTAGAGATGACATACAGTGAAAAGGGGAAAAACATCGATCAACATCAAGATGATCCACAAAGTGTTGTAGTTGTTGATGAAGAACATGTTGAATTCGAAGAAAATAAACACGATATGGAGACTGCAATTGTCTAAAACATTGTAGATAAATTTGTTGAAGAAATTGCGGAAGAAAAATGTGACTATGAGCTTGGTAAAGAAAGTGAATCCCATTGTGTAGATATGCATGTGGATGATGAAATTGAAGTTGAAGATGAAGATGAAAATGAAACTTCCTTTGCAACACTCGAAGAATGTGAGGAGAATATAGTAATGGAAATTGTTGAAGACATGAATGAGGCTACAATGAATATTTAATTTTATGTTGAATTATCATTTATTGACGAGTGGCTTGAAAATCCCAAATATGATGGAGATGAAAGTGGTTATGGAAAAAATTTCATAACTGTAGCAGAAGAAGGAACACACAAAAAAGAGGAAACCTTCGAAGTTAAAGTTATTTCAACAGTGGAAGTGGAGATTAAAGAAAATGAAGTTGTTCTTGATCTTACAAAGTTTGATAGAAGTGTTCAATTAACAACAACTAAAGTATAAGCACATGCAAAAGAAAAACAAGACGTAGAAGACAAAGATGGTGAAGAAATGTTGAATAGTACGACCAGAGTAACATTGAAGTTGACGCTGAAGAAACGAGTTGAATATTAAGTTTGGAGCAAAAAGAAGAGAAATTGTTTAGAGCATAGATAGTGCAAGTTACACCATCATGAAATAAAGAAGGTAAAACATGTTTTTTGGTTGATCTCAAATGTTGTAATCCTAGCTGACACTTATACCAATAGGCAATCATGTTATGAATTTTGTAATCCTATAGAGCTAATGTCGATTGTTAAGCTTTCATGGTTAGTGTTAAAATTGTTAGCGGTCGCAATTAAGGGGGAGTGTTGGAATATGGTAATTACTCCCATTAACTAATTTTGGAAAGTTCTAAGTTTAGATAGTCATAAAAGACCCTCAACCAGTTCTAGTTAGTTGAAGAAATATCTAGAAGAGTTGAGTCCTATTATTAGTAAACTTTGTGTATTTAACTATCTCTCGAGAATCAATGAAAGTATTCAGGTTTTAGAGCTGCAACTCTTGAGTTATGTCTTGTATTTCATTTTTGTGTGACTGTGTTGAGTTCATATATCCGTGGTTGTTCTTAATTTTCCCCTTCCTCCTTCAAAATGAATGATTAAAGGAAGGACATTCTCTAGGCCCTGCAAGAGGGAGACCAACCTAAGACGAGCTTGATCACCCAACCAAGAGCCTGCCCTATACTCTGTCCTTGCTCCGAATTATACTTAGAGGTTTTAGGTTGAGTTGTGTTGCGAGTTATAGGTCAAGTCCATTAGCTACTAAAAGTGTCATCTCCCTCTCCCTCAATCTTGATAGAGAAAATCTCTTTGGTCACCCCATATTAAGTCTAAGAAATCATTGCTAACGGTTTTCCTTTAATAATATAGACTTCCCCCTGATCGATCGAATCTATGATTGAATCGGTTGTGCGTAACAATATGTAACTCGTTCTGATGTGGTTTCGAGATTGGCCAAGAAATTCTCATATATAACCTTCTTCTGCTAAAAGTAGTAGATAAAACCAATTAACTTACAGAGCACAATTTGCATGCGAAATAAGCAAAGTCGTTGTAAATGTCAACAATGCAAATTATAGGCTTACCAGAGGAGGTTGCAATACCATCAGACTCATGGGTTTCCCTGTTGATTAGTACAAAGAAGAGTGAAACATAGTCTTCGACAACATGGATTACCAATTAGTGGGTTGGTCTCGTTGATAAATTGATTTCCCTAATAATTGATAATAATCAATGGGCATACAAACCGTGTCATAATGTTTTCGTGGATTAATCAATCAATAGTTTTGGTAGTTAAGTCTTGGGTTGGTGTGACTTTTAACCATCATGTTTGAGAATAAATCGTAGTCATGATGTATCACAACCTTGAATATTGTGTAGGTGGGTCAAAATAGGTGCTACAAAATCCTCAAGGTATTCTTGGTATTATTTTAGCAAGTCCACAACTTTTGTGATGATGGAAAAATCTTAGTCAATTATGATAACAACCATATTCAATGCATACTCCCTGTCTATATTGATATTTTAGGTTTTTAGTGATATAGTGTAGCTAGGGGAATAATATGGGTTACCTAGGGAGGTATAGAAGGGGAATAATAGTAGATATGTAATGTTATGTATTAAGGACATTTTTAGTAAATAAGGTATGGTGTGAACACAATAAATGTAATAGGTCTTACTAGAAGGTTCCACTTCTAGAAGGATTGTCCTATAGAATGTTCTTATGAGGTGGTTAGTACTATAAGGAGGTATGAACAATGTATTGGGCATGTTGAAGAAGTATTATATTTGAAGTGTAGCTCATTAGGAAGTTCCCCCCTTGAAGAGGTAAGTGATCATGAGTGGATCCTTTTCTTAAAAGGATCGATTGTATGGTGTTGCCATACCCTAAGGGTTTTCATATAATAAAGTGATATTTCTTCTATATCTTGTGTGGTGATTATATTTGCAAATATTTGGTACTTAACATTTGGTATCAAAGAACTTTCTTCGCCCATGAAAAAGATAATTTTTTTCTATTTTGCAGGTTATCAAACGAAGAAGAAAAAGAGAATTGCGACATTCAGGTCAATTTTTATATATTTATGTGTAGAATTTGATGAAACAAGTTGTATATCTAAGTTCATCTAAAAAAAAAACTAAAAAAAAAATCGTTTGAATCGGAGTTCGGGAGGCCAAGATATCGTTGATTTAAAGTCAACAAATTTCAGGGTTTTTTTGTGGATGATTACACGATTTTGCATATTTTTGTATAAATTAGTACTGAATTTTCCTAAAGAAATTGTAGATCCAAGTTCCTCTCATGAATTCACCCCATTTAAAAAAACCAATCATGCAAATCGGAGCTTCGAAAGTGAAGATATCGTTGATTTAAAATCAACAATTTTGAAGGTTTTTTCATGATGGCGGTGGTATTGCAGAGCTCATAAATTTCGATTGGGTTCTCATATTTCTACTAGATCAGTGCCATTGGATAGGAAATTTTCAAATATTTCTTTTGGTATATTATACATGGAATTTCCAATGGATATTCTCTCTCGAATCCTCATGGTCCTTAATGAAGTTCGATGGGAGTTTGACGCCCTCGAGACAGAATTTCATAGGGGGAGATGTAACATGGAGATCATCAAACTTGCAAGCTAGGAGAGATGTAACATGGAGATCATCAATCATCGCGTCACAAAAAAATATAATCAAGACACATATGCTTGGTACTATTTAGAGGTCGACTGTGATGATTGGTATATGGATAGTTTCCATTTCTCACATGAAAACCACTTTCATCTTCTATTTTATGACTCTAATCCATCTTACGTAGAGAAAATCCTAGAGAGTAGACAAGAGCCTTCGATGCATACTCTACTTCACTTTTCTTATTCTTTAGGATTAGTGGATGATTTTTTGGTTGGCCCTATATATTTGGATCCACATGACCATTGTCAATGTTTGGAGCATCATTTTCACATAGCTATTGAGTTCTTGTATCTTTGATATGGCATTCCCATGAGATATTGGACATGGGAGCCAAGTTTACAGTGGTGTTGTGAATAATTCAACATGGTGTCTAGCACTTATACATGGGACCTTCATTCTATAGCCTACTTCAACATTATGGTCCACACTTATCCATGGGACCCTAGTATATGTTTGTACTCCCTCATAACAAGCATTGACGACAACACTTACATAAGGGGGATGGAATGTAGTGTATCTAGGGGAATAATATGGGGTACCTAGGGAGGTACCCAAGGGGAATAATAGTACATATGTAATGTTTTGTATGAATACCATTTTTAGTAAATAAGGCTAGTGTCAATACAATAAATGTAAGTGGGCTTACTAGAAGGTTCCTCCTCTAGAATGTTCTTAGGAGGTAGTTAATACTATATATGGAGGTATGAACAATGTGTTGGGCATGTTGAAGAAGTATTGTATTTGGAGTGTAGCTCGTTAGGAGGTTTCCCCCTCAAAGAGGCAAGTGTTCATGAGTGGATCCCTTCCCTACAAGGATCAATTGTATGTTGTTGCACCAACCTAAGGGTTTTCATATAATAAAGTGGGATTTCTTCTATATCTTGTGTGGTGATTATATTTGTATGTATTTGGTATTAACAAATGACTCATGTTAGTACTTGGGTGCATTAATATATATGATAAATTGGACTATACAATCCTATTTAAATTCATTAAATTGTAGATGTCATAGCTCGACATTAGGGTTTTCCTCATCCTCATTTAGTGGTAGGAAAACTGTTTGATTCATTTTCTTAATGATAGAGTTGATTCTCCTCACAAAATTGTTGTTTCAAATTCATATCCATCCATGGAAAATATGTGTTTAACATTTTGTATCATTTAGTGGTTTGTGTAGTATCCCTTAAAAAATTAAAGATGGTTTTGAACTAAGACAACAAACTCTACTAGTCCTTTAGTCTCCTCATGCAAATACTAGGTTTTTGAGAGAGGGCCCAATAAATGCACAAACTTATGAGCACATTACTCGACTAATATTTTTACTGAAGCTAGACCCACGTGACATATTTCTAAATGTTGCACAAGATTGGTCTCTCCCATAAGAAAATATACCCTCTCCATAAAGTGTTTCTTCAAAAACACTTTTCAACCTACTTGATGTATCTAAGGAGACTTTTTGAATTCCCTGCCATCTTGTTGAAGTGACTTTTAAAATCCTATCCATTTTTTCAACACATTGCTCAAGGTACACTTTATGAATAATGGCCTCAACGAACTTTGTGATATCTATAGCTCCATTGAACTTTGGTGGATTTTTCAACTACTTTCCTATCCACCTAACCAATCTAACCATGGTGCATTTTCTAGCATATTATATTTAATATTCATGTTGCTAGCCATTTGCCACTTCCTATGAGTTCGTATCAACTGAGAAAATATTGATCCATCTCAACTCGCTATTCTCTATATGGTTGATGTGGTCATTCCATTGTCCAAATGTTAGATTGTAAAAATATAAACCACACTAATTGCCAAAAATATTCCTCTATCTACTCCATGAGCCTTTCTCCTTGTCTAGGGTCCAAAGGTTAGTGATGCTTCAACCCTCAACTTCAAAATGCATCTTAACCCAATTCAAGTTCAATATTGCATAATTTCCAAAGGCCCAACCTATGCCCAATAACACAAGATAAGGGTCCTTGTCATCCACAATCGTTATGACTTAAAATTCTACAAAAAAAATTTACTCCATACATATTGACTTCAACTCCTTCAATATATCTGTTAGGATAATCTTGGATTGGTTTGTTAGGCATAGCTAAATGGGTGAGTAAATCAATATTGATTGTCCCATCAATTCTAATATTTGTTTGGTATCATATTCACATTGAAACCTAGGTCTATAATTACATCCTACACTTCATACTCACCAATGATTACATTGAAATTGGATTCTCTCATGGGTATGTTCTTATTTTTTGATGTGACATGGAACCCCTTCTTCCATCTCTTCCTAAGTGACCAAATCCTAAGCTAATAGAGTACATAACCTCACATAAGATCTCTCATTTTCCAAAATTCTTAGAAAGGTCTTCTACCAAGCATTGACATCATCCTCTATGGCACACAAATTTAGGATATGCATTGGGATCTATGACATGATCACCTAGCTATAAAGTCAAGACAATATCAATCGTACTAAATATTGGGCTCTCATGGGTTTCCATATCACTTCAGTACGATCCTTCAGACATTCCTTTTTCTTGATTGCATCAAACTCGTAACTAGGAACAACATTTTTAATCTTCCCTAATAGTGATGCATCTATATTTATGCCAGTTTTAGATCCTCATTGAGTGAAAATGTTCACTCTTGTACACATTTTTTCCATAGTATCAAGTCAAAGGGGATGTGAATTGAAATTTATTGATTCAATTTGTGTTACCTTCTATCATGGGCTTCACACTTCTCAATAAACTCTGAGAAACATTTAGAATTGTGTCCCATCTTTTAACAATGGTCACACTATTGTTGTCTTGGATTTATCATGTAGATAATCCAATATGATGTGATGAACTTCATTACATTTGAATCAACACAAAGTAGGTTCATTCTTGTTAGGCCTACCCCACTGATTCATCAGACTTCGGTTTAGGCTTTGATTTATTATTGTTGAGGATACAAGTACATTCATTTGAAACCTATCTACCAAAGCTTGGAAGGCCTTGTAATACTATGTTGGTGTGTGTTTACTCTAGAAAGGTTGCAGTATTAGACAACTGTGAAACTGCAATACTATAAAAATGAGCAATGATATGGACATGAACTAGCTTACAATGAAACTCATAGATCTCCACCGTTGCATTCCTAGAAAATTAGTAATATGTAACAATAGTGTAACATTGAACCAATGGGAAATTATTGCATAAATGACCCTATTATAGTTCATGGATATGTTTTAACAAGGGAATAAGTTGATACTAAAATGGTGCCATACTAGGTTCCATCTCTATAACTGAAGCATCAACTAATCATCCAATTGAGTCACATTGTAAATTATAAATCCTCCCACTGAGTACACAAGTGTTGTTGTAAAAAAGGAATGGTGTAGATGAGTGTGAGATAACAATCCTATGATGAACTATTTCATATGTTGCAAATCCTAAATAGTATAACTTACCCATCTCATGAGTTGGAAAACCTATGACCATATCCTGCAAATTGATTCTCCATCTCTTTGTCTGATACTATTAATATCAATATTGTTCTTTTGCTTGATCTTTGTATTTTGGAACACTTTTATGATGTCCTAACATAGTTGATACAAAGTTTGCACATAACCTATTGAAGTAGTTTTCACATGTTTCATATACCACTATAGCACCCTTTCTTGCAAAGTAGTATGGAATTCCCCCAATCACATAGAATTACTAAATCCTCATGCACTCTGGATATCTTCATAGAGGAACTAATGTTTCTGTACTTCTTCTTCTTTAACCTAAACAAAAAAACAACAACAATGTGGTTGACTTTATATTTTGATTCACCATTCTCACAGGCTTCACTATTAGAAACAAAATAAACTCCAATTGACCAAATTGAACAACCAACTTATGACTTACCTCACTAACATTTAGAATATTAGGGAAAATCACTATTAAACTCTATATGATTCCCACAACCTCACTAACTTTAAGAATAGCTTCCAAGTCATGCCAATACTTCACTCTTGTCTTGGATTGTATAGATATGAAAGAGTAGGGAGAGTAACTTTTAGTTTCTTGATTGATTGTAGGGAAACCAAGTGAATTTGATCCTAGATTACTTTGATTGCTAACAACTGCAACAATCATGCTAATTTTGACAACAATAAATTGAACTTACCCAACATTAAAAGATGTAGGGAGTGGAATTAAGAATAGGTTGATGTCATCACAACTTTTATTTGTCTCTCGATCAGTATTAACACCTCTCTCAGAGACATCAAAACATCATGACACATATCCAAACGCATCATTCTCTTAGTCCCACAAGCTTAGATCAGTCATGATTTCGTGCTCACTATCTTTAAGTCTTGCATGCTCACCTTATGTATTGACATAGTTCTTATGAGCACATGCATCCTCTAATTCATCAATGCTCTTCTAGCATTGGTATGATGAATCTACCTCAAGTTGTTCTAGTATAAGTCATTATATAGTCTATTCTAGCACACTCTATTTCACTTCCATTCCCATTCTTCATCACATATTCTTTCTTGTACTCTCGTAGGAATGCCAAATATTTATTGAACTTCCATATTCTCTTCATTGACTCTCACTTTGGATAAAATTTGGTGGTGTACTCTTTGATGAGGGACTCCTTCTTGACATAGATATTTTCTTTTATCTCTTCATCAATATTCTTGCAACGGTGCATGTATTTTATAGTGCTCTACAAAATCACTTAGGATTTTCCCCACATTCTCCATCAATCAATCCTTAGTATTTTGACACATGGACTCCACCTTCAAGTCCTCTTTCGATGCTAACCACTAGTGTAGGGTATACACTTCCATCTCTAAGGGGTTAAAAGAAATACCATGTTCTACTAGTAGCAACTTGATCTAAACAAGAATAAATTATCAATTAGCTTTCCTCGAGGTGCTTTTCTGAATTTTTCTAGTTCTTTAGCTAAAGTTTTATAGTATTAAATAAACAAATTATAAAGCATAACCCTCAATTGTACATTTGAACCATAAATATATTGTGTGTGACAACATATTCAAAGATTCACAACTTCAATAGATTTCCAACATTCTATCAACCTTTATGTATGGATACTTGTCGCAAGGTTGTTATGCTACTCTTTGAATCCATTCATACAAAATTATAGGAAAACACAACCTATAACATGTCATGTTATTTACTCAAAGATATAAAAATTCATAAGTCTTTCTACTTATTATGTCAAATACACACATTTGTGATTAAGAACATCATTTTGAAAACTTTGATCTAGTCTTACAAGTCACCTTTTGCCAACTTCCACTACACTTATGTCACTCTACATCAATCAATTCCATGTAAAGATAACCATTTGTTGACCCATTTTGAGACTCGAGTTTCATACATGAGTCTAAAACGAATTTAATGTAATCTAGTACACTAATATTTTCAATCTTCCATAAAAAAAAATTCACTCAAGACATGTTTGATGTTTCCTTTAAATACAATTTAAATACAATGTAGAGTATTGGAAAATGCAATACCTACATAAGTCATTAAATATTACTTTCTTTAAATATTTATGCCATATGTAAAAGCATAGACAATTTTTCATAATGTAGAACAATAATAAGATTATCTTCCAACCAATAAACATAAGTCATTAAATATTACTTTCTTTAAATATTTATGCCATATGTAAAAGCATAAATAATTTTTCATAATGTAGAACAGTAATAAGATTATCTTCCAGCCAATAAAGAATCAAGAATGCATATGCAAAATATCTAATAATCTCCATTTTATTAATTAACAAAACTAAGATTACACAATATAACATAAACAGGGCTCGTGGCCTCAAATCACTAGTATAGAGTGCTTAGAGCTATACACATACCATCATAACATTACAATGACTTTAAGAATCCTCTTAATTGCATCTATGTAAGGATTACACACACATATATGCCTAGAAATGTGGTGAAGGAATATTCAAGAAATATCAAATATTGACTATTGTCATCCACTAATTAGGATAAGTCTTAATCGTGTCTCCAACCACAAAGTTCCTAAAGTTAATTCCTATGGAAGAGGTTACATGTACCCTAAATTCCACAACTCTTCTCTAGGAGTGATCTTGGATTCCTACACAATATATCTTGTTACTCGTCTTTTTAGGATTTGTGGTGGTTAAAAAAGCCAAAAATCTCAACACAATAGATCTAGCTGAATGGTTGAAATGAAGCTATGTTATATTTGAAGTATTAAGTCAATCTCAAGTTGTTGTATCCGGAGTATATCAATTCAAATGTTTAGATGCAAGTGTTATTAGATTAGATGTTTGGTTTTAAAAATGTTCTTATTGAACTTTGACATTATAATTTTTGATCTTCTATTATTATCATCCCCACTATTTGAAGATAAATTATCCCCATTTATGAATAAATACAATTGCAAAAACCACTCAATTTGTTCGATGGTGAGACAATTAGCTTAAACAACCATCGAGTTACTTTTCACTATAAATAATACATATTTTATACGATGAATTATTAAAAATGTGAGAGTGAAAAGCACATGCAAGATTTGGTCTATTTAGATGCAAGAGCTATTAGATTAGATGTTTGGTGTTAGAAATGTTCTTATTGAACTTTGACATTAAAATTTTTGGATTATAATTTTCTATCTTCTATTATTATCATCCACATTTTATTATTATCATCCACACTACTATTTGAAGATAAATTATCCCCATTTATGAATAATACAATTGCAAAAACCACTCAATTTGTTCGATGGTGAGACAATTAGCTTAAACAACCATCGAATTACTTTTCACTATAAATAATACATATTTTATACGATGAATTATTAAAAATGTGAGAGTGAAAGCACATGCAAGATTTGGTCCTAATTTAAAAGGATTGTGAGGCAAACTATTTTTTAATAAATTATAAATTAATGGGTGTACCTACTAAAAACAAGTGTTGCATGGTAGTGTAGTTTCTGCTAGGATGGAAGGGGAGTAAATGCCTGGGCCGCAAGTTGCAGTACACATGGTATTCATGCAAAATTTAGTATTCGTGAATTAGTTTTATTTGAAATTTATCAAAAATTATTAATGTTTGGTACATGAACGAAGGTTCCCAGGATCTAAGTTTGATAGTACATGAAATATTTAATGCACAAGCAATGTAACCCAACAATCACGGAGCCACGACTTCACATTTTTCATTTTTTATGTCCACCCTGTGCCGTGAAATACATTTTGCACCCAACACTTCTGTCATATACATTTTTCACCGAACAATTCGGTCATATACATGAGACAGTAATTTATATAAATGCATCGAACAAATATGGAGGCGCGGGTTCACGACGTCCAGCGTGTTGAGTGATATACATTTTGCACCAAACACTTCTGTCATATACATTTTGCAGCCAACAATTCCATCATATACACAAGACTGAGCAATTTAAAGAATATTGTAACATTGTATGAAGATTTATAGTAATTTATGTAATGCTATAACATGTTATATTTAATAAATAGTATACACAATTATTTAAATTGTATTCAATAATTTTTTTTTTATAAGTAAGATTGTATAAAAGTCTGTCAAAATGAAGGACTACAGAGAATTTCCATGGTGTCAAGCTGTAAATACCGAGCTTCCCTGAGGGGAAACTAGCTTAGGGCACACTGAGAGTAATGGTGCCCTGCCTCCAACAAGTTGAATTTAAAGTCATGAGACACATGGGCAGGAAATTGAAGTACATGGGTACGTGGGCAAAAATCAGAAAAAATAGTGGTAATGTCTGTTACTGGAAAATTGGGCTTCTGTTGTTCTGTGGTCTACAAATAGCACCTAGATTTCCATGATATACATATTGATAATCGAAGTTGCGGAGTACTTGAATTTGAAGTGGCTCGTGTAAAATAACCAAATTGAAATAATAAACTCAATAACTTATTTTTCTATCAATAAAATCATTTATAATTATTTCTTGACTTAGCTAGTTTTTTGGATCGTGGGTTCTCGGGGTGGGGACCTATTGTTCCATGGCCTAGAAATAACACCAAGAGTTTTGTGATATACAAATTGAGAAGCGGTCTTGCGAACTATTCGAATTTTTGGATCGCAGGTTCTCGGGCTGAAAATTGGGCTTCTATTGTTCCGCGGCCTACAAAAATCAAAGATGTAATTTGATTAAGTACATATATAGAGCATGCACAGAGGCTTCATTCCGGGTTGTCATGGTTGCAGGCTGAAAATCGGGCTTCTGTTGTTCCACGATATACAAATTGACAAGCTGTTTTGCGGACTATTTGAATTTATGGATCGCGGGTTCTCGGACTGGCGGGCTGAAATTTGGACTTTTGTTGTTCTGTGGCTACAAATAACACCTAGAGTTCCGCGATATACATATTGACAATCAAAATTGCAGAGTATTTGAATTTGAAGGGGCTCATGTCGAATAACCAAATTGAAATAATAAACTCAATAATTTATTTTTCTATCAATAAAATAATTTATAATTAATTAAAACAAGTTTAGCATTCCTGAATTAGTTATCCTTTTTACATATGCTGGTGGAAAAAAAAGGAAATAAAAATAGTACTGACGTCTTTTACATAGGCTGGTGAACATAAGTATGAAAAAAATAGCTTTCCTAAATTAGTATTCTTTAAAAGAGCGGGTTCTTGACTTAGCTAGTTTTTGGATTGTGGGTTCTCAGGTTGGGGACTTGTTGTTCTGTGGCCTACAAATAGGACCGACACTTCCGCGATATACAAATTGACAAGCGGTCTTGCAGACTATTTGAATTTTTGGATCATGGGTTCTCGACCTGGGGGGCTGAAAATCGGGCTTCTGTTGTTCCGTGGCCTACAAAAATCAAATATGTAATTTGATAAAGTAGATATATAGAGCATGCACGGAAGCTTCATTCCAGGTTGTCGAGGTTGCTAGCTGAAAATTGGGGCTCTGTTGTTCTGCAAGTTCTACGATATACAAACTGACAAGCTGCTTTGCAGACTATTTGAATCATTGGATCGTGGGTTGTGGGACTGACGGGCTGAAAATTGGGCTTCTTTTGTTCTATGGTCTACAAATAGCACCTAGAGTTCCATGATATACATATTGACAATTGGACTTGCAGATTATTTGAATTTGAAGGGGCTCGTGTCGAATAACCAAATTGAAATAATAAACTCAACAACTTATTTTTCTATCAATAAAATGATTTATAATTAATTAAAACAAGTTTAGCATTCCCGAATTACTTTTCCTTTTTACATATATTGGTGGACAAGAAAATAAAAAAAATTAGTACTGACCTCTGTTACATAGGTTGGTGAACATAAGTATGAAAAAAATAGCGTTCCTGAATTAGTTTTCTTTAGAAGAGCGGGTTCTTGACTTAGCTAGTTTTTGGATGGCGGGTTTTCGGGCTGGGGACCTGAAAAGCAGGCTTTGTTGTTCCTTGTCCTGCAAATAGCACCTAGATTTTCACGATATACATATTGACAATCGGACTTGCAGAGTTTTTCAATTTGAAGGGGCTCGTGTCAAATAACCAAATTGAAATAATAAACTCAATAATTTATTTTTCTATCAATAAAATTATTTATAATTAATTAAAACAAGTTTAGCATTCCCGAAATAGTTTTCCTTTTTACATATGCCGGTGGACAAAAAAAGAAAAAAAAAATAGTACTAACATCTGTTACATAGGTTGGTGAACATAAGTATGAATAAAAATAGTGTTCCCGAATTAGTTTTCTTTAAAAGAGTGGTTTCTTGACTTAGCCAATTTTTGGATCATGGGTTCTCGGGCAGGGTTCCTGAAAAGCGAGCTTTTGTTGTTCCGTGTCCTACAAATAGCACCACGATTTCCGCGATATACAAATTGACAATGGAACTTGCTGACTATTTGAATTTTAAGGGGCTCGTGTTAAAAAAATTTAGCATTCGCGAATTAGTTTTCTTTACATAGGTTTTACATACGCTGGTGGAAAGAAGGACAAAAAGTATAGTACCAATGTTTGTTACACAGGGCGATCGACAAAAGGAGAAAATAAATAGCATTCCCGAATTAGTTTTCTTTAAAATAGGGACTCATCCACACAAGAAATTGAAATTTATGAAATTATAGGTTCTTGGAGACCATAAACTATACGTAACTATGTATACATACTCTCTATAAAAATCTAGGAACACATAAAAGCAGAGAAAAAAATAGCATTCCCGAATTAGAGCATGGACGAAACCCTCATTCAATACTTAGCCAGTTTTTGGATCGTGGGTTCTCGGGTTGGGGACTTGAAAATCGGGGTTCTGTTGTTCCATGATATACAAATTGACAATGGGATCTGTAGACTATTTGAATTTTAAGGTGCTCATGTCCCAAAAATTTAGCATTCACGAATTAGTTTTCTGGGGATATTTTAATTTTAAGGGCCTTTGTGTCAAAAGTATGAAGGACAGGTGGTCAAGATGCAAGAAATGACATACTCTCTACACGTTTGAGTACAAAAAAAAATAGTGAACACAATTTTATGACATTTATATAAAAAATAATGAAATGTGTTACATATTCCTGGAAATTTAAAGAAACACACACACACACACACATATATCTAAAATATGATATTTCAAAGTTGAGTTAATGATTTATTTCATACTTTATTTTGAAAGTGACCGGGGTAGAGAAAATATGCATAGGAAAAAAAGAGAATTGAGATAAAATAAACAGAATGACTTCACATTCAGCATAGCTGAAGATAAAAATCTAGGAACACATAAATATATAAGGAGAGAAAAGAATAGTTTTGTTTGGAATATATGAAAAAAATAATAGTTTGTCACATATCCCTGGAAATGCAAATGTGTTTTCCATATAGATTGGGATTGGGGCTCCTGCGGACCATAACAGAAATATGTACAAGAAATAGGATTGTGGAAAGAAGTTGGACACGGTATATTGTAATACCTGAAAAGTAGAAATGGGAAGATCATTTTTTGGCTATAGATTTCTACTCGGAAAAGTTGGAATAACTGGATTGATAAAGAAAGAACTATGAATTTCCATGTTGGATTTGGTCGGTGATCCACTTCAAGTTCTCTTCAATGTAGCTTCTCAAGGGAGCGAAGATGTTGTCATTGCGGATTTTAAAGCTGAAAAATTCATTTTCTAATTCGCTTAGATCAATTGAAAGTTTACACAGAGTTTCATCAATGTCTCCATTTTGTACTAAATATCGGACTAGCCAGTTGTCCACTTCTTCTTCATGATATTCAAGAATCCTGTAAAAAATTTCTAAAGACAAGGCCTTCAAATTATCAACTTGTTTATCGAAAGCTTGCTTGGTTGATGCCATCGAGTTGAGGATTAAGCTGGGGTCCTGGAAGTTGTTTGTCTTTCCTACTAAGTCTATTTTGGTGAGCTTTGTGAATAATGCTTCTTTCTTTGATATTTCTTGCTCACATGATTGGATGATGAGATACAGGTTCTTCACTTTCTCTTTCTAGCATGCTTCTAATTGAGTGAGCTGTTTATCGGAAGGGAGATCATGTTGTCTTCTTCTCGTCTCTGGCATGTTGTCTTCTTCTCGTCTTTGGCATGTTGTTGACATGAAAGTCAAAAGGGATGACCGTGTGCACATAGAAAGTTTCTTTATTTTTTAAATCCATCTGCAGAAGTAGGAGCAATTTATGTGCCCTGCTCCCCAGGGAATCCATATTCTGTGATGTTTCCCAGGCCTTAGTAATCAGTTTCATTCTTTTGTTGTTATTTTTCTCGACATATCCTCTACAGGATGCGAGGAAGCTGGAGGACCCTTTTAGATTTGTTGCAGGGGTGCACGTAGTAGCAGGCATGGATATTCCCAAAGAACTGTGATGCAATGGCATAAGAAACAAATCTTCCTCTAATTCCTTTATCCAGTTCTCTAGCCTGGCATTTTCGGCTTCAATGACTCCAACGAAATGATGAAGAGCATCTTCGGTTTCCATGTGAAGTTGAGAGATTTTGGACACCTGCATATTGGCAAGGCAAGTTCTGAATGATGTTTTCTTTTCTTATTTTTTACATCTCTTTTTTCAATGATTAATTTTTTTGATTCGGATTCAAAAACAACACTCTGGAATACGAAGGATTCATCTTCGTAAAAAATTAGGGTATCAACCATGTCCATTGAGCAGGCATGCTGAATTGTGTCTCTTGGCTAATAAAGGTTCCAGAATATGCTTTCCAGATCAATGTCAAGATCCATCTTTTCACTGTAAATTTCGGGCTGCTTCGCCTCCCCTACAAATCATTTTGCCTTCTTCTGCAAGGGAAGCTTGGGAGGAATATGTTCACGGTATCTCTACAAATCTGTTGTAGAGTGGGTGCCAGTACTTTATGGAAACGTTGGTTTGCTCCAGACGCTGCTTGAAATGAATAAATGTAGGGGACGATATAACTCCCCGGAAACATTACTTCAATGTGTGTGAATGGAAAATATCCTCATTAATGACAATATCTATGCGCGCTGTATGATGA
>ML777156.1:325529-349359 GCA_009831015.1 Picea engelmannii
CGTCGGAAAGGTATCGACGAGTACTTCGATGAGGTGACAATATAATTTTGTTCCATGGTCATTTATGACTGTCTCAGCTGTTATGAAACCCTGTCATGTGAGTTGGTGGACCCCTTTTTGCCTAAAATTATTGGCCAACTTGTGACAGCTCTAACCAAGCCATCTGGAGTCGGAATGAGGCAAATAATATGTCGTTGGAAAGGTGTCTGAGTCTATTACAGCATGGAATTTCTGAATATTGATTTATAACTCTTTACCCACCAATTTTAAACCATGAAGCACTGCAACCAATTTGATGTCCAAAAGTGGTCGTAAACTTACGAAGGCTCGTTCTCACTAACCGGGGGTCGAAACCAAGCACGGGATATACCGTTGGAAAGGTATCACACTGCCCTACACCATGATTGGGTTTGATTTTCCCTTTGATACCATCATCTGAACAGATTCATACCATGAAGCTACAGCTATTAGTTTTGCCCGTTCGGGTGACTTTGACTTTGCGTGCCTCATATGGGTCATACTGACTTGGAATCAAGCTCATGATAGCTTGTTGAAAAGCTTGTTCCGATCCATGCCACTTGAAAGTGTTGTATTCCTTGAATTAATCAGCCTTGACATGAGGAATAAATTTCATGGGAAGGTCCACAAACCCCTGAAAGCAACCAACTGATACTCTTTCAAGGGAAGAGGCCATAGTAACTATGACCCCCGCCACTGTCTTTGACTAGAACCATAACATAAAGGGGTGTTTATGGAGAATTAATTGTGTAACACACCATGTTGAGCCCAGAGCAGATTTTTGGGTCAACAGCAGTTACAACGAAGAACATTTAAGGATTGGAGGTGTCGTGAACAAACCAAGCTGGCGGCGTGCGAATGACATTCTATGGTATTTGAAATTAAGACTGAGAAGAGATTCGAGGTTTCGTGAAGGAAGCAAGCTCGCGGCGTACGAATGACATTCCATTGCATTTGAAATTAAGACTGGGAAGGAATAAGAAAAGCTTTCGCAAAAATTTCATTGATGGTAGAACTTCTCGAGCCTTGCGTGCATCAATGATAGCTTAGACGGTACCTGCACGATGACCTATTAGCATTAAAGATTTAGAAAGAAGACATATATATATATATATATATATAAACACTATTTCTTATTATGCACACATGCGAAGGTGACGGGAATGGGGAAGAGCAAGCAAGGAAGGAATGGCCAAGTATGAAAGTGCATGGTGAAACTGTTGAGTGTTCAATGCTGAAACTGCATGAGTCAAAATTGTTCAGCTAAGGAAACCAAAGGGCTGGGTCCGACTGCCAGTGCATATTTCATAATTCATATGCAACACCAACTTTGTGGTTACCAGATAAGTATGTGTAGAAACTAGGCAAAACTAAAAATGTACCTTCATAAAGTATGAACATGAGATTTTATAGAGCATGCACGGATATGCCATTCCATACTTTTCCACTTACAGGATCGCGGGTTCTCAGGCGGGTGGGCTCAAAAAAATGCCTCTATTGTACGGTGTTCTACAAATAGCACACACAGTTCCGTGATATACAAATAGACAAGTGTAATTGCGTGTTGGCTGACATTTTATAGACCATTGACAGTTTTTGGATCGCGGTTTCTCGAGCTGGCGGGGTAAAAAATAGGGCTCTATTTCTTGGTGACCTATAAATAGATTATGATAATAAACTGACAAGCGGATTTACGGGCTGGCCGGCTCAACATTCTACTCCAGGGCTGGCGGGATCCCAGAAACGAGCAATACATAGCAAATATGCACAAATCCCTTATTCCATATTTAGCCACTTATTTGGATCATCGACTTGGCTCCGTCCGACTCCAACTCTGTGGTTACTAGATGAGTATGTGTAGAAAGGAGGAAAAACTAAATATCTACCTTTATAAAGTATCGACATGAGATTTTATACACCATGTACACATATTGCATTCCATACTTGCGGGTTCTCGGGCGGGAGGGGTAAAAAAAAAGGCCTTTATTGCTCCATGTTCTACAAATAGCAAATACAGTTCCGCGATATACAAATTGAAAGGCAGACTTGCGGGGTGGCTGAGATTTTATAGACGATGTACAATTTCTGTATCGTAGGTATAGTTTATTTATCGTGGATTCCAGGGCTGGCGCACTCCCAGAAATGAGCATTACATACCAAATATGCACAGATCCCTTATTCCATACCTAGCCACTTATTTGGATCATGCACTTGCGTGCTGCACATTATGTCGCTAATGTTCTGTGTCCTGCAAATAGCTGTCATAGTTGGGCGATATATAAATTGACAAGTAGACTTGCGGGCTGGCTAGCTCAACATTGCATCTGATTGATGGCAGACGTGCAAGGTAGAAGCCTCTACGTGCGAAAAAAAAAAAAAAAAAACATAGCTGCAAACAAGTTTGACAAACATGGAGAAAGTAAACGAAGAACTATTTACTATGGAACACGGGCAGAAAAAGAATGCACCTTTGCATGGATTGGCCTACATCTCTGAGTAGGTGTTCTTTGCGTCATCTAGTTTTCATGTCTATTTCTATCAACAAAAGTACAAAGCAAAACGGATATGAACATAAGTTCAGATGTTAAGAAAAAGGCAACTACTATGTACATATACAAAAAAAGAAATAGAATAAGATGAATAGAGTGACAAATAGTTTTTGGGAGGATACAAATATGCTTTGAAACATAGAAATATGAGTTTCCAATAAGTTTGATGTATATGTCATAATTCAAGTGCAATACCAATTGTATCGTGATCAGACCAATATGTGTCTAAGACAAATATACTGTATTGAGGAATGGGCACATTGGACCAGACATGGTCAATAAGTGTGTTTTTCAGATGGCCTGTGTTGTTCAAAAGAAAGCGAAGATTGTATTTGCACATGTAGTTTTCCAATTCTTTTGTTCTTCCAGTATTTTGTAGCATATTGATATTGAAGTCTCCTACAAGTGCAAYGGGTCCGTTCAGATGGAAATGGGCCAAGGCATTGTAAATAACATGCACTATGTTGGAGAATGTTGCATGGGGAGCATCATACAAATTCAATATTGCAACTTCTATTTCATGGGAAAAAAAATTTGCAAGCAACAATTCATTTCTTCCATATGTATATAGCCAAAATTCGCACATGTTTTTTCACCAATATCATAACCCCATGTGTAATGTAACTTGGTATGCAATTGTGATTTGGGAATTGTTTGTTTTGCATGCATAATGCCATGTGTGTTTCTTGCAAGCACATAATATCAGATTGCATTATATCGTAGTCATTCAGTATATCATCCATGGGTGCATTTAAGCAAGAGAATTGATACAGATGAATTTGTTTGTATGGATTGGTAATCATAATGCAATTGCCATTTTGCCGTGGTTCTCAGTCGTTCCATTTCAATATCAACCTTTTCTTTCACTTTGAAGTTATCTTTTGTGAGAGGACTTAGTAAATACAAGGAGTCTATGCTTTTGACACAGGACAATGCTGTGTATACAAGTCCATGTATCTGAATTTCAGTAGGCTGAAATGCAACATTATCAAGTGTTAGTCCTTGTGATCTGTGCACTGTACGTACACATGCAAGTTTAATCAGAAATTGTTTTCGAATCTTCAGTCGACCTATCTTTTTTGATGTTGATACTGGCTTCGATATTCGCATAATAGGTGTCCAATCGCTTCCAGTGTTTGAATTATATAGATAAGACAACTTGCTTGCTTGTCGCTTGCCTATATGTGGTTCATGGAACTTAATCCAAAGGAAATCCACTTTTTATGTCTTGGTATAGCCTTTCAGTATTCCATCTGCACCATTCACCAAGCCATCTCGTGAATCATAGTTATAGGCATATATTTCAACCAACATTTCTAATTTGAGGACAAGCTGCAAAGGTAAAGTGATTGAATGTTCATGACGTTGCATATTTCCATGGTTGTCTTCTTCCAGGTCAATGGAATTGATGATGATATCATCGCCATGCATGAGTGACAACATGTGGCTGTTATGCTTTGCAACATCCTTGTTTCTATAGAACAGGTAAGGGAATGTTGTTCTGTTGGTGCAGGTCGTAAACACTTCATATTGATATAGGTCAAGTCATCATGTGTTTGGATGTTTGTGCGCATTCTATTCAGAATTGCAATGAATGTTTCATCTGTTTGGCGCATTGTAGTATGCAACTCAAAGCATTTAATATTGTCTCTCCAGAAGTCATGGGTGACTGTTTCCATGTTAACGACAGGTTGTTCAAATATCAAAGAATCTTGGATTGGTTGTGCCTAGTAAAGATCCCCACAGAATAACATGCCAATGTTTCCAAAGTATTTCGTCTGTACATGTTTTATGCTTCTTAGTCGGTTGTCAATGGAATACAAGAACCGACTCCCAATCAAAGATGCTTAATCTATAAAGACAAGTTGGAGTTCCTCATAAAGCTTAGATAATGTATCCAACATTTCCTTGCTAAGTGGAAGAAACTGTGACTTGTTAAAAGGCATTAAAAATGCAGAGTGGACTGTTGTTCCACCGGCACTGTATGCAGCTTTTCCTATGTATGCAACTATTAATCCCTTTGGTTTCATAAGATCAAAGGAATTGTTTGAATCATAGATTCGCATAAGCATTTGGAACAATGATTTCGCTATTAATGTCTTGTTTGTTCCTACTCTGCCTATAAGGAACATGTGCACATGACTGTTCATGTTCAAGCATTTTTTAAGAGCAATGTCCTTTAGAATTGTTTGTTGTTCGCGATTCAACATACATCTTATTCTGTGGTATTCATTATTTTCAATTAAGAAATGATGTTTTGTAACTTGAAAACCAAGATTGATACGTTTTTCACTTCCAACCCCTGGAGGACAAGGCAAATCCTCTTGTAAGTCATAGGACTCGGAAGGAGTTCTGGTTATTTTTGGATTTCTGAATGTGTGATCATGATTGCGAGGGTTTTCTAGGTCATTAAGTGCAACTTCTAGATCGCCCCATGTTGGATTAACATTGTAGGTAAATCTAGCTTCATTGATGTGCACTATAGTCTTAGACGCAACATACGCAACCTCCCATGTAGAGAAGTTATGTATTAATGTCTCCTCATTTTCATTGAATGGAATGTACAACAACAATTTTTCTCTACAATAGTTTTCATAGTCACAATGTTTATTGTATTTGACAAATCGTATGACAGAGGGTTTTGCTCTTTTTGATATGGGTGCACCACGTTTTTTGTAATGTGATACAAATTTTGTTAAGCAGATATGCCTAATAGGAGATGGACGCTGGATGTAATAATCAATATTAGAGCGACATACCACGTCCTTTGAATTGTTAGGCTCTTGTTGCACAAAAAACCGGTGGTTTAAGCACAAATGTGCAATTTTCAAGTGGAGATGTGTTAATGAAGACACATTTTCTTGAACTACAAGTGAGGGGCAAGGAAAGTGCATTGTGAACTGCTTGCTGAGAAGACATTTGTTGAAGATTAAGCAATGTATTGTCAAGTGTGCGTATCATTTGTATGGCATCAATATGACTTCTTTCATGTTCTTTGTGTATTCTTTTTAATGCACTTGTCATAGATTTGTCAATTTTCGTCATATATGAGGTACAGTACGATGCTGCAGCATATGCATTCAGCACTTACTGTGCATCTGTATTTGCTTTCCACATAACTGACATGTCCTTGGAGAAACTAATGTTCCAAATATGGAAAAGTTTCCGTTTAAGGAAAAGTGTTGGTTGCCTAAGTGTACATTGTATGGCTTGGATGTACTCATCTTCTAATAGATTTACTCGTGTCAAGAAGGCATCAAAGCTCATCATTTCGTCAAATCCTCCTTATTCTAGAAATGTGAACAAGGATTTAGATTTCTCAACAACAACGTTGTCCTCTAGATTGATTGGCTCTATGATTTTTGTAGCTCTCATTGACGGTACGGGAAAGTTGTATCTGCAATGCGAGTTTTTTCGTTTTCTACAACTTCTTGTATGGTAATGTCTATGGAATTTCACAAGTTCTGGATCCAAATGATATGTGTTGCATGTTATGTATTTATCCACAAATTGTTCGATCTCTGAATTGTTAGATATTATTTTCGGGATTAACTGTGTAGTGTAAGTCATTAATCTATGACCCATATTCATGAGTATCAGCTCCATAGACTGGTGCACCCTCTATCCACAACAATGCGTGGTCATGTTCATTTCCCCTACTCTGGAATTCAGTCTCAAAAAAGTAGTCCAATATTTTTCCAAAAAACATTTCATCATGGCATATCAATTGTCTCAAAGCATTTATTCTATGTCTATAGTAGCGAGTACATGTCACCGGGTCTTTTGTTATGAGGTAGTCAATGACGTTATTTTCCATTGTATCAGTTTCTTTTTTATGTTTCTTGTTCCTATGAAGATTAGATACGACAACCACCAATGGATCCCAGCAATGTTCTGCACTTGTAAATGTGACGAAAAATGTTGGCGGGCCCAATTGTCAGATCATTGCAAAAAAAATAAATTGTTTTGCTGCAAATAGTCAGGAGAGGTGCAGATGTTTTTGAAATCTATATATCCAATATCAGATTACAAGATTTTTTCTAGGTTTACTTTGTACTTCACATCCTTGGCGAACAATTTTCTTCCTTGTAACTGGCCTTTTCTTATTCGAACCCACATGCAGGACAGAACTTGATCTATTATTATGTGCATTGTTTTGAAAAACAAATTTGTTATGTGACAGGAGAAGCAACTGCTTGAATGCATCAACTCCCATTGGACTATTTTATGATAACTGAATCATTCTGTAATATCAGTGCCACGTGGATCTCCCTAGAAGAGTGTTGAAAAGTTCATTTCCTTAGCATATTTGTCCTTGAATATTCCAAGTGGACGCTGCCCCTTGGCAAGTGCAATTTCGACAATTTTGTCTTGCAAGTCACGAATGCACTGTGAATCAGTGAATCCATCTACCAATGTTTCAGCAGGTGTTTCATTCTCTGATTCATCACTTGCATCAAAATCACTAGGATTTTCAAGAGTGTCTGCAGAGTTGCCAAGTTCTTCTACGAGAACACTGTTCCAGTTGGCATTTATACAAATGTTCTTTGCTTTGTATAGGGCCCTGGAACATAATTACTTTAATGCTTTCATAACAACATGCACACACACCTCCCACACGGGTGTAGATGGATTGGCAAGTGCCGTGTAAATGGAAGGAAATTTGTAAAATGAAGTCTCATGTTCGATTCTCACCCGGACTTACTCGTGCGCCATTCTTACGGCCTGGGTGGTTGCACCTAGGGTTATAGTGGTAGCCGCCTGGGGATTGACCCCGTGTCACGCGAGTACGAGAACCGCGAGTTGCTGATTCCCCTAGTAAAGAAAAAAAAAATGCACACACACCTTGCCTGTCTGATAAGCATTTTTGAATCGCAAGCGTCTTTTCAGAGCCACAACGATTGTAATTATATTGTTAATGAATTGTGGTAACACTTTTTGCACAACATCTAGATGAACATGCACATTAATAATTGATCATGTTAAGCCCATCTGGGGTCGTTTATAGCCCTAAGGTCTGATTTGAGCAAATGCAATTCACAGAAACACAAGTCTCTCCTCGAGTTTCGTAAGTACAATTACATTTGCTAGTGCTGTATTACATATTATTCAGTCAGGGGTTGCAAATTGTGGCAGTTTTCCATTTTCAAGTGATCGTTTGCATGGAAGACAAACTTTCCCACTGGAAAATGGTTTATCGTGTGCTGTCAAGTGGAGGTATTCTTCTTGAAAATCAGGCGTGAAAGACTTACTGTTTTTTGAAAAATTCAATTGTTTACAAATTGCACATGCAATGGAAGGAGTATCTTTCATTTGTTTCATGTAGTTCTGTCTTGTTTTTTTCTTTCCCAGGGAAGTATTTGCAGAAAGTGTTTCCTGGTTTTCATTGCTACTACTGCATGGTGTTGGTTGCAAATCACGAATTGGCACAGTTGCATCACCATTCTGGGATATGCGATCCCACCTGTTTATGTTCTGTTCTACATGAACAAATTTCTTTACATTTTGATATGTGAGTTTCCCTTTAAAAGGAAGTGTAGCAATGTATTTTTTTTTCTCGTGCATGACTTTTTTCAAGTTTTGGTAACTTACTCTATGTTTCTTCCCCAAGGGCAGGATGAGCTGGTGGAAACTAGGATGTATTTCACTTTCACCCAACTTCCGAGAAACTGCTTTACGCTTTTTGTTCAAGGCTTCTGTGACCTTATCAGAAGTGGGACGAATTTGACGAACACGTTTTTTCAAATTGTGATAACTTACTCTACGTTTTTTGTCTAAGTGGTCTATGGCTTCATCACGACTGTCAAGAATTTTACGCATGTTTTTTTTGTTCAAGACCTGTCTGCCCATATCGCAACCGGGAGGAGTTTCATTTTCACTAAAAAGCATTCCATGCTTATGCAAATTCGATGTTGTTTGGGTGGCATGGACAGTCAACCTTGAACTACCGATATGTGAAATCAAAGGTTCATAATGGATATGTGTTGTATCTGTTTTCAATGAGAGGATGTTAATTGTTCGATCGTAATTTGAATCAATAACCTAGGAATGGACAATGGCATCTGGCAAGGGCGACCACACCTGGATATTCACCCTGAATAAAATAGATAGTCATTGCAAACAAAATCTGCAACCATCCATAATCCCTTTTTCATATGGAAGCGCCATGCTCACAATGTATTCCTGCCAACTTCCAACTGCCAACATATTTTCTACGAGATATGGGCAAAGGTGTTGATGCAAGCACCTAAAATCCTGTTGGTTTCCGCCTATAATTTCATTGCAAAAGGACTGTACAGTGTAAAGTCGTAGCAACTGAACATCGAACTCCGCTGCCACCAAACAACAAATTGCATTGAATAGACTATCTCCACAGCTAGACACAACGTTTGTTGCCAGCTATAAACCATGGCAATCTATGCCATGCAAAGTCCATTTCCATTGCGATTGAAGGTCTTTGCAAATAACAGACAAGTAGATACGAGAACCTTCTATATTGCATATGAACATTTTTCTATACAACAGTGGTTCATAATGGCCACTGAGGGCATTGACATCATGGAACAAGATGCAATATGGATTGTTAGATGCAGTTTTTTTGAATAGTAGATATCTTGTTTTTCTTGTCAATGACCAAATGCCAACTGATATATTAATCCAGTTAGACAACCATCGTATACAAAATGTATCTCCCCAAAGTCCCCTCTCATGCGCAGGCAGAACTGGAGATGCAGACAACCGCATCTTTCAAATATACGTACTAACATCATGTATTCCATGCAACTGCCGAAGAAAATCAGATTCTAGTTTGTATTCATAGGACTGCAAAGTCTCAGCATTGCCATTTTTAAAACAGGTCAAGAAATAATCTATCAATCCATTGTGCAGCTCGGTCGACGAATAGCGAAAATTCAATAGAACCTAGAATGTGTTGAAAAAGTAATCCCCAACAGTATAGGAGAATGCGTCCAATCTAAAAATCCCATTGCTATGCAAAACCACGTCAATGTTGTCATGTATAATGGATTGTGTATCTATTTAATATGACTCAACATCTATCACTTCTTTCATCTCTTCAACTGTCATTTTTAAGATTTTTGCTACATACTTTCAATTTCTATGAAAACAAAGAAAAGCAGGGGAAAACAAAAAGCTAGAAAAATAAAAAAGAAAATCAAAATAGGGTACCAATCCTCGTATGTATATTTCAACCTTCTTCTTCTCAACTCAAATCTCGCCTAGTCCCCATAGAAGATGAGAAGAAAACAAACAAATAAATAAAACAATAACTTTACTGAGTAGAAAGAGAACAGGTAAACATAGTTTTCCGACCCACGGAATAAAAGCATCCCCTGCAACTACACCCCGCCCGATGGTTCCCTCTTCTGATGGCTCCCAACTACTTTTCGTAAATCCCTCTGCATTGCAAGACGCATTGTTTCCAGGAACATAAACTAAGAGCACAGACAAAGATGGTCTACAACAGAATTTGGAGGCAGGGACTCCCACCATTGAAAAACAACAAGAACATGGAAACTTACCCGTCAAGAAAGGATAACAAGAGGTCAGCCCCAAAAAACTGCAAACTGCAACAATAGGTCCAATAGCTTGCAAAGTTGAAGAACAACAAACTAGTGAACAACCACGAAGAGATGGAACTGCAAGTGTAGGACCTCAACTTTGCAAAGTTGAATCAAACAAGAACCAGAATCATGGAACGAAGCAACGAACAAGGATCGGGCACTCCAGCAGCGATGCTGACCATGAATGAAACTGTATTGCAACACATCTGTACAATAATCATTTAAGACTGCCAGAGCTATTAGGTAAATAGTTAAGACTGTCAGGACTGTCGAAGGGCGTAGGCCTGTGCAAGCATTTAAGAAAATATGCAGTGTGGTAGGCCTCTTCTCTCGAAGTGCACAACAATAAATAAAAAATCACACATAGTAATATGGTAGAGAATGTATTCTACCCAGCAGAAAATGCTAAGGGAAACATTCGAACTAATGCTAGCATTAATCCACCTTCGACCAATGCATAATTAAATATATGATTCAAAAAGACCATATACTACCAAATACTTTGGATATGCCAAGATATTTAACATTAGGAATAGCGAAGGCGACAATAAGACCTCCAATCCGTTGTCCAATCAAATCTTGACAAACATGATACTTTTTATTGTATAAAAATCGATATTTTCACTTCCCTGTTCCAACAATAGACAATATGGAAATATTTCTGGTCAATGCACAATCTAATACCAGGTCAACGATTTATCGATCGGTATAGTCCCTATATGCCTACGGCAGGGACTAATAAGAAGAATAATTTATAATATTGTAATGTTCATATTTATGTAAATGCATTCTTGCTAATGAAAAGTATGATGGTTACCAGCTTATTTACTTGTAATATTTATTATCTCAACTTCTCACTTGATGTAACATCTCATGATGTGCCAAATAAAACCTACAATAATTTATTGATTAGTGTTGAATCCATATCAAGTAAAATCTCCTTGGTTTTAGGAATCCCATTGAATGGTTGAGGTCAAGCTATTTGTATTTTGTAGTCTTAAGTCGAGGTCAAGTTTTTGATAAGGACTTTATCAAATCAAATGTTTAGATGAAAATGTTATTAGGTTTTTTTATCACGATCCTATCAAATCAAATGTAGATGAAAATGTTATTAAGCTAAATGCTTGGATTGAGAGATTTTTTAGTTGGAATTGACATAGAAAAGTTTTGAAAATTAGGTTAGATGTTTAGATAGATGAAAATGTTCTTAAGCTAGATGCTTGGATTTAAAGATATTCTAGTTGGAATTGACATAGAAAGATTAGGCTAAATGCTTAGATTTAGAGATGTTCTAGTTGGAATTGACATAGAAAAGTTTTGAAAAATAAGCTAGATGTTTAGATAAATGAAAATGTTATTAAACTAGATACTTGGATTTAAAGATATTTTAGTTTGAATTTACATAGAAAAATTAAGCTAAATCCTTAGATTTAGAGATATTTTAGTTAGACAGAGAAATAAAATTTGAAAATTAACCTAAATACTTGCATAGATGAAAATGTGAAAATGTTATTAGACTACAAACCTAAATTTAAATATGTTGTAGATGAAATTAACATAGATAGGTCTTGAATTTTTTTTTATCATTACTTGAAGAGCTATAATCCCATTGGCCGGTGAAACACATGAACGACCACATAAATTCACATCAAATAGGGCACGAATAAGCATAATTTAGCATTCAAAGTTGAATTGTGATGTAAAAAGGTGAGTTTATTTGGGTTTAAATGGATTTCCTTGTACTGCACTACTATAGGAGGTAGTAGTATGTTTAATTATCGATTAAATAACCAATGCATTTGTGTCACATTTAGCTTCTATTTAATAGCCAAGGACATGTTATGATTGTTAATGGACATCTTCTATTTAATATGGAAAGGACGTGTTCTAGTTGCTAATCGACAACTTAAAAGGGATGATAGGATGAGTTTGTGTGGTGATGTTAATTAATATCATTCTGGATCTTGTAATAAGTATGTCAGTAATAGGACGAATCCATTAGACCATGGATAAAAACACATGATGACTAGGCGATTTGATTTCATTAGGTTATTTATGAGTGAAAGGTGAACACATGAGTTAAGTGTATGAAAAAGGGTGCAGACTTGACAAGTTAAGTGATGAGGGTAGAGGGATACGTGGGAATGTCTGAGTGAAAGGTGAACACGAGTTGAGTGTATAAAAAAAGGTGCTCCCAGACTTGACAAGCTTAAGTGATGATGGTAGAGGTATACGTGGGAATGTGTGAGCATTAATAGTGTGCACACATTGAATATGAACAGAAGATAGTTGGAAAGTAACCTTGATCTATCACTAAATAATTAAAATTAATGATCAATTCACTTCTAGTTATCACTGACCCATATCACACTTGTTAAAACATAATTCAAATCCCAACATGAAGAGAACAAATAAAACCATTGTGTAACTTTAGTTACTGCACCACATTCCAGAAAGCCACCCTTTCTTAAAATAGATGCATGCTATTTGACAAGAACACTCACATTATCTTCAAAATCAATTATTCAACGAAACGACCAAAAAGGGCAAGCCATGTCTAAGCTTCAGGAGTTTCTGATACATGATATATTAGATAGTAGAGCACAATTTTCAATAAATGCCCATTGTCATTGATTTTAATCTAAATGTGTTATAACATGTTTTTGTGGATGTGGTACTTAAGAAAGGTTAATATTTATTTATGATGAAATATACTTCCATTGTGAATCTAATAAATGGGTAGAGTGGAGTACATTTTGTCATTTATAGTGGTCTTGATTTTATGATAAGCCCTTTGGTCCATTTTTATGATATTATTTTGTGTATGAAACTTAATTATTATGGTTGATTTTATTTTTTATATGAGAATATACATAATAATTAATGTGCACATTCTATGTCATATGTATACTTCTTGATGATAATGATAATAAAATGGGAAATGTTTATATAAATAAATAATGTAATTATGGTAAATTTTAAGTTTTTTAGGGTATTAGGTTAGATCAACAACTCATAAGTAAATCATATATATCTCATTAACAATAAACTTACTAAGAATAAACATGTGCCAAAATGAGATTTGAACTTGGGTAGAGAGGATAACAACTTTTCCTCACAACTACTCAAAGTAACTCTTTACAACATCGATGTTATATATATATATATATATATTCTCAATGTTGTGCATAGTTATCTCACAACCATTTTGAGATATGAAAAATACAACAAAGGCGTTTTTCTTATTTTCACTCTAGATATCTTACTCTTCAATGGTGATTTAGAATGAACTCGCCACCTTTTATTGATTTTGTGGTGTGAAGGCCCCATTACATGTGGTAAATTCCAAAGATTCTCTATCATCTATTGCGATAGTGATTTTAAACGAGATTTGGTGTATGAAAGTGGAGACACACGTGACATGAGTTGGTTATACAACCCCATTTTGTTTATTATATACGTCGTGAACTACTAAAACAAAGCTGTTGTTATTGTTGTGTGTGTGTGTGTTATTTTCCATTTCACTATCATAAGGGGTGTATATATGGCATAGAATGCAATGTAGGAGAATACAGTGTAGGAGAGAAGGTTCCTAGATTTTGTGAGATGAAGAATTAAAATGTTGGAACGTTGTTATTATTGGAAACTAAATCACAATATAAAGTTTACTTTCTTTGTGAGAGATGTTGTTTCTTGATGTTATACTTTCATGTGAAATATATGCATCGAATCATCTTTAGGGATAATATTGTATGTTATATGATTTTAAAGGTTAGTGGACCATGTGAAGGATTACATTTTAATTTTTTACGACACCCTTGCAATGCACCTATTGTAGGATCAAAGGATATTGATGGTAGGCATTCCATCCATCGACAACATTACTTGAGCACTACGATAGATGCATTTATCTCTCAAATGAGTCATGTCCACACATATGACATTTTTGTTGGTTTAAATGTGTGTCGATGGGGAAAGGAGTGGATGACATGTTGTTGACAAAACCAAATATCATCATAATTGGTCGAGATTCCACTTAGATCATAACAATTCAAACACTAACTTACATGAAGATGATCCACAAGGTCAAATTTTTGAAGAAAGTTAAACACAAAAGGAAATGAGATGGAGGAAACAAGAGGTGGAGTGAAGTTGGAATGCCAACTTATAAGGGCCATAATTTTCACATATGAATATAGTTTTGATTGTTCTTTGAACCACTAAAAATATTGTTATTATCTCTAAAAGTTTGGTTGGTTTAACTTCTAAATGGTCCATACCAAATCCATCACAAAAAATGCATGGAAAAGGCCCAAAAAATATGCCAAAGTTTAATACCTACAAAATTATTTTCAAAAGTAAGATAGTTAAAGACTCTTTCTAAGATGGTGGAAGATTTGAATGGTTATTTGGATCAAATGATAAAGATAATTGTGGAAAAATCAATACCATCCTTGATAAGGATATAGTCCACAACATTGAAATAGAAAGTGGTTATGACAAGAATAACATGAGAACAACTAGTAAATGTTGCACATGAAAAACGTGATCTAAATCCTTAAAAGGAAGAAAATGGCATATGCAAAGCACATTTTTGTAGAATATCAGAGAGATCACAGTAACCATTGATACTAGGAATAGATAATTCATCTACTAAAAATTATATATATATATATAAAACGATTTACCCTTCTTTTATATGTATATCTCTAGTTTTTGTGACCCTTTTTTGTGACCCTTTTCATGTATCTCATTCCTCTTCTTGGAATGTATTTTTGAAGGTCTTGGCTATTTCTATTGGAATGGAAAATGAAGAATTGTAATAGATTTTGGATCTTCCCTTGATACCATCTTTTATCTATGTTCATTAGAGTTAGAAGTATCGAGGAGTCATTTTATATTATTCCACTAAGGATTTAGACAATAATTTTTTCGATGAAAGGAATTCATGATATACATGATATACTGTTTATTTAATTCTTTATGGCTTCATTATTCTACGATTGATCTATGAGATTCTATTTTTATAATGCCTAGTACTCTTTAAATAAATGAGACCCAATGATTAGGATCTCTCTTTACTTAGTGGATTTTATATGTTTTCTTTCAGTTCTTTTGTATCTACACACCATTAATATTTCATGTCATATAGTATAAGATAAATGTTCCCAATGGAAGGATACTATGTATGGTTGGGTCTTGTTGCTCCCATATATCTTCTCCACTTCGCCCTTGAGAAACACTTTAAATATATACTACAAAAACATATGTGCATAAATATTTATCTCAACGGGTTAAGGAATGACTCAATATTACCCTGTCATACCCACTTGGGGTTCCATACCTTGCGCACTAAGTTGGGTATCAAAGACTTTGAATGACACCTGGTGCTTAAGTACCACGACAATCTATATTGATGCATCCATATAGATGGAGTTTTTGGACATCTCATTACCTGGTGTGGCTTATCGATATGACGTCAAAATCGAGCAGAAAATTAAATAGAGGAAGCGAGAGTTTGTATCTGTGATTTCCTCATAATAGAAGTAAGGAAAAGGTATCCCCAACACAAAAAACAAAGGATAGAGCAAGGATGGACCACTGAAGGACAACCAATATAAGCCGCAAATAAATAAGGGTAATGGGAAGATGAAGAAAGACACTGGAAAGTGGTGTGAATTCCATAAAATCCCCTAGAATAATATCGATGAATGTCGCTCAAAGAATTCATTACCGGTCGCACTAAAAGCCTTAGATTCATATGCGAGTTTAGACTCATAATAAAAACTAGAAAAGGGGAATCAAATCATTGATGCGGAAACCAACGCCACCATCTCTATCACCAAGTTCTAGCCAAGTGAAGCTGAAGAACCAGAGGAAGCTGAGAGCATTTTCCACTCACAAATGTGGGTGAAGGGTGCTCTGTTGCACTTCATTTTCGATAGTAGAAGTAAAAAAATACTCATCTCAACAAAGGTCACCAAGCGGTTGGACCTACTGACAACACCACTTCTACAGCCTTACGCCATTAGGTGGCTCCACCAATGGAGAGATATCCATGTCATCCAATAGTGTCACCTTCCATACGACATCAAGCCCTTCAAGGATGAGGTATAGTGTGATATTTCCCCCCTTGAAGTTTGTGATGTTCTATTAGGCCAACCTTACCTATGGAAACATCATGTTGTATATGAATCTAGACCTCACAATGTTATTATTACTTGGGGCATACAATTGTATAGGATACCAAACGTATCCCTGCCTACCACTATTTATTTGATCTCCACTAAGCAATGTAGGAAGGTCATCTCCCAAACTCGAAATTTTTTCTTCTTTATCATTCTCTCTCAAAGTGAACATAAGGTAGCATCCATGTACATTTCCTCCTCAAAGGGCTTGATCTCCATGCAACAAAAGTAGGTGGACAAGGTCGTGGAGGAATACAAAGACACATTCTCCTCACCCACTAGGGTACCTCTACATTGTCAGGTCAAGCATTGAATCGATCTGACCCTCGATGCACCTCTACCCAATGGTCCATTATATCACCACTCTCTTATGGAAAATTAGGAAATGAATTTCTATATCCAAGAGTTACTTGAAAAGGGGCACATCCAACCAATATCCTTACCCTGTGGAAGCTCAATTGTAATCGAGTAGAAGAAAGATGAGACCTATCACTATGCATTGATTATAGGTCCCTAAACAAAATCAAAGTCAGGAACTGGTACCCAATTCCCCAAATTCATGACCTTCTTGACTAGCTCAAGGGAGCCAAGTACTTTAGTAAGATTGACCTGAAGTCCAGCTACCACTAGGTCCCAATAGAATAGATTGATGTATGGAGGACTACTTTCAAGTACAAACCATGTCTTTTTGAATGGCTAGTCATGCCCTTTGGTTTAATGAATTCCCCAACCACTTTCATGAGGTTGATGGATGATATATTGTGGCCTTTCACCAATTCTTTTTTGGTGGTATATCTGGATGATACCCTCATCTTCAACAAGAGTTGGGAAGAACACTTGCAACACATTCAACAAGTACTTCACACTCTGTAGCAACACAAGCTATATGCTAACTTGGAAAAATTCTCCTTCGACATGAACAGGGTCCAATACCTAGGCTACATTGTTGATTATCATGGTGTGCATGTGGATTTATCCAAGATCCAAGTCATCTGTGACTGGCCAACTCCGACCACACTAACCAATCCTCAGAGTTTCTTGGGACTTGCCAATTTCTATCACAGGTTCATGCTGGGATTCTCCCGTATCGCATGGGCCCTCATCCAAGTGACCAAGTGTGAAGGAAAAGAAAAGTTTGTGTGGGCACAGTCGCAATAGAGAGCGTTCAATGATTTGAAAAATCACTTCTTCTCAACTCCGGTGCTCTCATTACCTGATCTACAACAACCTTTTGAGATTGAGAGAGATGCCTTAGATTATTCTGTGGGAACAATTCTCACTAAACATGGTCATCCAATGGCCTATCATAGTGAGACACTATCAGATGTCGTCCATAAGTAACCCACTTGTGACAAAGAAATGTATTCCATTTTACAAGCCTACCACCAATGGAAGCATTACATTCTCTTGAAGGATACAATCATCCACATTGATCACAAGCCTATGTAGTTCATGTAGACACAAGGCAAATTGTAGAAATACCGCCATCAAAAGTGGTCCACATACTTGCAACAATTTCATCTCAATATAAAATATAAGATAGGGAGAACCAATCACATCGTTGATTGCCTCAATTGACCTCCAGTTACAACATTAACCATAGTGCTCCACTCTTGTGGAAATCAGGCGTTTGGGTGGCCCCAACTCTACCAGAGTGATCATGAACTCACTACCACATACCAGATGCTGGGCGCAAGTATGCCCATCATTGAATTTCATATTTAGGACGGACTATTATGCCATCTGGTCCATATCTGTGTTCCTTCAAGAGAGGGGATGAAGTCGATTTGGGAATCTCACTACAGTTGGATGAAAGGACACTTTGATGTGGAAACAATAGTGGCAATGCTGCAAAAATATTTCTATTGGTTGAAACTTTTACAGGAAGTCAACAAGTACATACAATATTACACTTCTCGTGTCATTTCCAAACCAACCATTAAGAAGCATGGCCTGTACACCCCTCTGTCCACTCCTGACAGGCCCTGAGAGTCCATCTCGATGGAATACATGTATTTCCTTCCTTCAACCAGGCAGGGAAATGACTGTGTTTTTGTGGTGGTTGATCAATTTTCTAAAATGGTCATTTTGACAACCTGCAAGAAGAGTATCATAGTGGAGGCCACTACCAAGATATTCTTCGAATGGGTATGGGTACATTTTGAGATACCACAGACCATCATCTCAGATTGGGACAACAAGTTCCTAAGCACATTTTGGTAGAGCCTCTGGTCATTGTTGGACACCAAGCTCACCAAATCCACTTCCTTCAACCCCCAAAATGATGGCCAAATATAGGTCGTCAATCAGATGATTGTGCATATCTTACGCATGCACACGTCCAAGCATACACACACATCGGAGGAGATTCTCCCCTATGTTAAAAAAAACTACAACAAATCTCTATATAGCTAGACTGACCACATCCCCTTTTAGGTGGGGCTGGGATTTCAACCATTGGGTCCCATCGATGTTGCACTACCCTTGTGATCACACAGAAATAATATTCCCCTATTCAGTTTGAAGTTGATAAAGCCACCAATTTTATTGAACGAATCCATCACATCTTCCAACAGGTCCATGATATTTTGCAAAAATCCATTGCTAAGTACAAGCAGTGCTATGATCAACATCGGGTGCCACATAAGTTTCAGGTGGGAGACAAGGTTTGGCTACATTTGTAGAAGAATCTCCTTATAGGACACCATCAAAGGCTTCATCCACTTTTATATGTTCCTTACACCATCACTAAGAATGTGGGTGACAATTCTTTTGAGCTAAGTATTCCCCTTTGGGTTGCACCGAGTGTTCAATGTGGACCTCCTTTGGCCATACTTTCCACCATTATTGCACACATCAGAGATTTCAAAGCAGTTGACACAGACCGAGCTCAACCTTAACTATATGGAACAAGAAACCATTGATTATACCGTGGACACACAGGTGAAGGGCACTCACCTTTAAAGGATTTGGCTTTATCATGTTGTTAAAACAAGGTAGCTCCTACACAAAGACAAGTGGCTCACTTGGGGCCAAGTTCAACAAAATTTTCCCCATCCGATGGGGGTACTCAATGCAATGGAGACCATTGCTTCCTAAGGGGGGAGTATTGATCAAGGTGGATATCAGTGGTCACCCACCTATTCCACTATCTTGAAGAATATTTTTCCATTTTGGTAGTTTTTCTACACTTTTTCGAGTCCTTAACTTTAGAGGCTATGTTGAGACCCTAAACAACATTTTCTTGGTGTGGAAACACCCAGATGATAGCTGAAGTCATTTATGGGTCGAATGGAATGTGTACTTCTGAGATAGACTATTCCAATGGACTATCATGCATGCTAAATTGAGATTGTATGCAAACGTTACAACCCCAAGAAGTTGGCGTACCAACTAACCCCATTGGCGCCCATAATCCTTTTGGTGTTTCATCTCTGAGTGTTAGGTTTTTGGATGTTTAGGGTTCTGTCATTGCTTCTTTATGATAACAATTCCTTTCAGCCTCATTGTAATGTGCATACCCGTCACATCTCTTCTCAGAGATCAACTACCACCATTGAGCGAGTTTGTTTCATTTTGCATTTGCTTACAATTTATCAAAGTTCATTTATCATTAGAAGTCAAGTTTCACTATCTCTCTTTTTTTTTGTTATAACTCCGTATTTCATTCCATTCTATTTATGAATATGGATCATCACCTTTGATGGAATGAGAGACTATGGGATTTTTAAGTTCTTTCGGATCCAAAACATGAGGAGCTAGAGCATGATGTTGCAAAGGATCGTAGGGTTCTTGGATCCTGATCAACGATGTTTTTGAGTGGTACATGATATAAATCACTTAGAATTTGATGGTATATACTTCCTTACAAGACTGTCTTGACATGTTGTGTTGGTAGTCTTGAAAGGTGGTCCTACTTGCACTGTGGATGAGTATATTGTTTCACACTGTCGATCAGGGTCGATAAAGAGCAACAACTAGGTACAAATTAAATATGTCCAATATTTTCCCATGCATGCCATATTATTCATGATAACTTAGGTAGTTGGATCCACATCACCCCACTTATCCTCACAGGCCCATATTCACTATGCACTTGGGTGCTAGCAACCCATAATTATTATTGCTACACTGGATTGGTAAGTCAACATGAGAGATTATTTGACTAAATGTAATACTAGTAGGAAAACACAATTTGGATATGGTTCCATCCTTGTATATTTCTTCCTAGAGTGAGTCCCTAGGATGCATCCACATGTATCGACTATGTTTACTAGACCATATGACCCCAGGATGAGGAAACAAATAGATTGCATGGATTTCCTACGGGGCGGCTTGCCCATGATCACCTTTGGTTAGGATCTCTTAGATTGGTGGGATGAGTAGATAGTCACCATAGATGACTACCCTTATGATGGTATTGAAATCCAACATGATCGTGAGTTGTTACTCCCTCTTGAAGCACAGTGGGGGGACATAGGTAATAAATAACACATATGTTTTTTGGTTTTTTAAGTTATAACATTTTCTATGAATTTAATGTTTTTTTGATATGTAGTGATATTGACAATGAAAATGTATGCCATGGATATGGGACCAGTTTAACTGGTAGGGATGTCCCTAAACCACCATAGGCCTAGGGAGAAGAGAAGAAATTAGAAAAGGAGGAGGGATATGAAGACACAACTCATAACCTCCATGAGGTGAATAGGAACCTAGTGGGGTTAACAATGGGTGTGCCCTTGATGAGGGTAGATGATGTTCTCGAGAGGTTACAGTGCCACATGGTAGGGGTACAACATCCCTTTGTATGACTACAAAGGTGGGTGGCCTTGACACACACACACACACACACACACACACACACACACACACACACACACACACACACACACACACACCTTGAGATGACTAGTCGAGAGTCTCTCTTTTTGTAGAATCTATTGATGATGGATTGGATCTTTTTATACTCTATCATTATGGGCCATGTAACCTGATTTTTTATATTGCATAGTTTTTGTACACGATGTATTGCCATTTTATCTTATTTGTACATATAGTTCATTTTTTCTCATAAGTTAAATGATTATTATTTATATACCATGATTATTGTAAATGCATGCATGTATTGATGTTCTTTTTAATGAAAAAAATTCCAATCCAATACATATTTATCCAATGAATAAACTAACATGTTAAAATTTTAGGAACATGATCGAAACCACTAAATATGAATCAAAATACACAACTAACCTACGAATGCTTATAGAAATAGCTTAGTAAAGAAATTTGATGGCTACAATATCCTCTGCAATGTTGTCGATCATATGATTGAGGTATGTTCCCCTTGAACTCACCAATTGGTTTGTGGGTGAAAAAATCACTCATGTAGTGGAAGCTATGTTCAAGGTTCTATGATGAGTGTCATATGCAAAACCTACATAGATTGGGATAGATGTTGACATCTGCAATTCAAACACCAAGTATGATAATTATACAAACTAAATTAACCAAATGAAAAAAAATAAAAAGGCTCTAAAGTACACAAATTTAAAAATACTATATGTTACAAAGCATGATACGACATTGTTGCATATGCATAATACCTTTTTAGATAGATCCCATTGCAAGTATTAGACAAAGGATTTCCTTCATAGTTAAATAACACATAGGCCCCCTTTTTCAATACATGTATTACAATGTAAGGACCATGCCAAAGTGGTTCGATTTTTTTTTTTCCCTAACTTTTCATGATCCCAGTCATAAACCAAAACCACGTCTCCTTCAATAAAGAGACGAAGACAAACATTTTTACCACACTAGCATTTGATATGCTTCCTATGAATCTCATTAGCTAACAAAAATTATCAACTATTCTCATCAATATGGGCCAAATAAAGAAGACATTCCTTCTTTTCAAAGGTATTAGGTAAGAGTTGTATGGATAGCTTCAGCAAAGGTATTTTTCATTCAATTAGCATAACTGCCTCCACTCCATGAAGGATTTGGAAAGGTGTAAAATTGGTGGTAGTTTCAACTGAGGTTTAGTAATCCCATAATGTTGATAAAATAATAAAGTTCTAGTTGGTTTTATGCTTTCCCACCATCCATTACATCATAGTATTCAAAACTCGATTAATGGCTTCAACTTGACCATTAGGATGAGGATAGTAAGGAGACATGTTTTCATGCCTAAAATCCAACTTGGCTGCTAACTTAATCATCATTTTATTTTGAAAATGTGATGATCAATAATGATAATTTTTGGCACGCCAAAGTTAGCGATAATATGGTTGAATATGAAAAGCATAATTGTGGTTCTATATTTGGAAGAATTAGGCACAATCTTGACCCACTTGTTGAAGTGCTCAACAACGACAATGATATAGTTGTAACTATTAGCCAAATCAATACTTATATGTCATAAAGTATATCCCCTACTTTGCGAAGGGGCCAACAATAACCATTGGATGTAACGAAGAAATATGAGAATGCATTTTATGAGTAAAAACATGGTAAGGGTGACACTTATGGATTGAAATATTTCAATATTTAAATATGGATGGCCAAAACACATCATACATGAAAATGTTTCAAGGTCGCGGCTATTCCAGAAAGATGACCACCACATGCTACAACATGGAAATCATTCAAGACCCTCTTAACCTATTCATAGACTAAACACTGAAAAAAAACTATCCCACTCTCTGATGATATAAATAAGGGTATTTTTAAGGATTCAAATATTATAAATATTATACATGCATACATACATGCATACATACATATATATAGTGGGGGGACATAGGTAAGAAATAACACACGTGTTTCTTGGCTTTTAAAGTTATAACATATTTTGTGGATTTAATATGTTGAGATATTGAAAATCAAAATGCATGTCATGGATGTGGGACCAATTCATTTGGTAGGAATGGCCCTAAAACACTATAGGTCTAGGGAAGAGAAGCATTTAGACAAGGAAGAGGTCGATGAAGAAACATCTCATAACCTCCATGAGGTGTAGAGGAACCTAGGGGAAGTAACAATGGGTGTTCCCTTGATGAGGGTAGATGATATTCCTTAGAGGTTATAGTGCCACATGGTAGGGGTACCAAATCCCTTTGTTCGACTACTGAGGTGGGTTTCCATGAGACACAAACACTCCTTGAAATGACTAGTCGAGAGTCTCTCTTTTTGTAGAATCTATTGATGATGGATTAGATATTTTTATATTGTATCATTATAGCCCATGTAACCTGATTTTGTACACTGCATAGTTTTTGTACACGATGTATTGGCCTTTTATCTTATTTGTACATACAATTCAATTTTTCTCATGAGTTAAATGATTGTTATATATATATATATATATATATATATATATATATATATATATATATATATATATATATATATATATATATATATATATATATATATATATATATATATATATATATATATATATATATATATATATATATATATATAT
>ML777156.1:363771-396501 GCA_009831015.1 Picea engelmannii
GAAGACCTAATAGAAGCTTCTGCTTCTAGAAGGATCTTCCTCTAGATGCTTCTCTTAATAGACATATTTAGTATAAATAAGGGTCGAGGGTATGAAAACCCTAGCTTGGAGATTATTGTAACAGAGCGCTGCTCGACTAGAGGCTGCCCCCTCGAAGAGGCCTGTGAACATTGCTTTCTGAATCAAAGTGCTATTTCAGTTGTTGTTCTCATATTATTTCTGTGTTACTGTGGATGATTATGCTGGTTATATTACTGTTATTTTGCCATTCCTAGCATTTTATGTTTGTTCTGCATATTTATTAGATCTGGTATCTTACACAAGTATTAGAAAAAGGATTTCATTCATAGTCAACCAATGCATAGGCCCATTTTTCCAATACATGGCTTACAATGTAAGGATCATGCCGAAGTGGTTCAAACATTCTTTCCCCTAACTTCTCATGATCCTAGTCAAAAATGAAAAACCAGGCCTTCATTAATGAAGAGACGAGAACAAACATTTTTACCATACTAGGATTTGATATGCATCTTATGAATCTCATTAGCCAACACAAATTCTAGATTATTCTCATCAATATGGGGCAAATAAAGAAGACATTCCTTCTCTGCAAAGGTATTATGTAAGAGTTGTATGGATATCTTCAATGAAGGTACATTGCATTTAATTAGCAAAAATGCCTCCACTCCATGAATGAGTTGGAAAGGTGTAATATCGGGGGAAGTTTTAACTGAGGTTTGGTAGGCCCATAATATTGAGAAAATAATAAGGTTCTAGTGTGTCTTAAGCTTTCCCACCATCCATTGCATCATAGTCTTAAAAACTTGATTAATGGATTCAACTTGATCATTAGGCTGAGGATATTAAGGAGATGTGTTTTCATGCCGAAAACCCAACTTGGTTGCTAACTCAATCATCATTTTATTTTGAAAATGTGATCCATGATCAATAAAGATAATTTTGGGCACACCAAACTTAGCGATAATGTGGTTGAATATGAAAAGCACAATTGTGGTTCCATATTTGGAAGAAGTAGGCATAGCCTAGACCCTCTTGGTGAAGTGGTCAACAACCACAATGATATAGTTGTGACCATTAGCCAAAGCAAGACTTATATGTCATAAAGTATATCCCCTACTTTGCGAAGGGGCCAACAATAACCACTGGGTGTAACAAAGCAATATGAGCTCGCATTTTATGAGTAAAAACTTGATTAGGGTGATACTTCTCGATTTCATTGATGCAATCTTTAAAAATTGATTCCCAAAATCATCGTACACAAAATTGTTTTTAGGTCGTGGTATTCCAAAAAGATGACAACCACATGCTACAACATCAAAATCATTCAAGACCCTCTTAACCTCTTCATGGACTAAACACCGAAGAAAAACTAATCCCACTCTCTAATGATATAGAGAAGGGAATTTTTAAGGATTCAAATATTATACATACATACATACATACAATGGGGGGACATAGATAATAAAGAGCACATGTGTTTTTTGGTTTTTTAAGTTATAACGTTTTTTGTGGCTTTAATATTATATTTTGGATATGTAGTGATATTGACAATCAAAATGTATGCCACATATGTGGGACTAGTTCAATTGGTAGGGATGGCCTTAAACCAACACAGGTCTAGGGAAGAGAAGTAATTAGGCAAGGAGGAGGGAGATGCATACACATATCATAACTTCCATGAGGTGTAGAGGAACCTAGAGAGGTTAACAATGGGTGTGCCCTTTATGAGGGTAGATGATCTTTCCCAGAGGTTATAGTGCCACGTGGTATGGGTATCATATCCATTTGTCTGACTACTGAGGTGGGTGTCCATGAGACACACACACCACGAGATGACTAGTTGAGAATATCTCCTTTGGTAGCATCTATTGATGATAGATTGGATCTTTTTATACCGTATCATTATGGGCCATGTAACCCAATTTTGTACACTAGATAATTATTGGACACAATGTAGTTTTATTTTATCTTATTTGTACATATAGTGTTGGGCCCTCTGTTTTGAGAAGTGTTCATTTTTGTGGAAATGATGAAGTTTTTTGGAAAGCGCAACAACTTAGCAAAATACTTGAAGTGGCGGAAAATAGTTAAATGATCAGAAAGCTAATTGAAAGTGTGCCAGCAGTGAAAAAAAATAGAAAGCATCATGTTCCATTTGTATGAGCAATGGAAAGATCCAATAGTTTCAAGCACATCTAGGGATAGACAATGAAATAAAGAATCAAAGTCGAAAATACATCAAAATCAAGGATTCAAGAAGGGCCCTAGGGAAAACTATAAAACAAAGCTTTGTAATGGGAAAAGAGTTATTGTTACTACGGGTTATTATTATCACTATTTTTATTGAGTTAGTCTTGGGAAGCTATTGTAAATGGTTTTGAATGTTCCTATGATTGCGCAAAATCTTAGAGTCTGTAATGGGTATCTGGGAATAGATTTAGCGACATAAGCGACTGTACAAGAGATGTACTCATTGTATGACCATTTTAAGGTGTTGATAATATAATGGACTATTTAAGCCCTAAAATCTTTCTATAATGTGTATGAATCTATGGTTTCTATGTTGTGCAATTGCTTCTGTCATGTATATTTATTATTTAATTATCATTTATGAATGTCGTTTTGAGTATCGATGTATGAAGTTGAATATGGTAATGTTAACCCGATGATGCATTCTCTTTGACTCAATTCACCTCACACCTCTTGGTCGTGCTTCGGGTGAGACCTCCTTCCCTTGTGTAAGGTTGAATATGCTAGCACTCCTAGACCACAACAGTTTCCTTTCTTGGTAATCTTTGAAAACCATGGTCTCTATTTTGAGCCAAAAAAATGGTTCCATTGCTGGGATGGACCCACAAATTTAAAGTTAGTTTCTAGAGGATGCCTCATTCGATATTCAAGTCAAATGTTGAGAATTGGTGGGAAATAAGGTGCAATGAGTTTATACAAAACTAAGTCGAGTTATGAAAAAAAATATTTGGGGTTGTGAAGAGCATTGTTTTCTATTGGGAACATGCGATTGGCAAGTACGAGATATTTTGAATTCAATTCTCTAAAGAGGTATTTCAGTGGAAAGAGTAACTACAAGAAGTGTCATAATATAAAGATCGAGTCAAGAGAATATATAACTAGACCACTGAGGGTTTAGCATATCTTCATTGATTATATAATCATATATATCGTGTTTTGGAATTCTAGGTGTAGATTACCCTGGATGGATATATTATCGATTTTTCTATAGAGAAGCGCCAATCTTTCTCAAAAGTAGAAGTCGTATTCTAAGAAGGAACCAGAGGAATATTGTTTCAGGAAATCCCTCTTTGGATCAATATTTTTCTATTGGAATAAGGGATGCTACTTGTTCCTTTAGTTGAGATGGCAGTGTAAACCTATGTGCTCAGGGGGAAGGCGGTTAGTGAGAGGGTCATCAACCAATAAAGAAGGGGTTTTTGGAGATGGGGGGCTGACAAGAGAAGACTGCAAGAAATGAACGAGCTCTAAGGAGAGTTGAGGTTGCTGAAAAAGGGTGGAAAAAATACATGAGAAAGGTAATGAAGAGACTTGATCAATCGCGAAAGGAGATCGATTGTGACTGTAGTCGAAGAAAATAATTATAGAAATTACGAGATTTACAGAGGTGCAGAATGATGGCAAACCAGTGGTTGAAGGAGAAGTTTGGTGAGGGAGGTAATGATTTTGAAAGAGAAATACACGATAAGGGAACCTTAGGATAGACATATGAAGAAGTAATAATAGACACCACTACTAAAGAATCATAATTAGTCGAGACCTTAGAGGGAGTTGGGGGAGAGTCAAAACTAACAACGCAAGAAAATGTTGGAGTGCATTATTAGGTAGACAGAACCTTTCAAGAAAACATGACCCCCCAGATCAAAGAACTTTTCTTTGTAGGTAAAGGCCCTGACCTCGAGTCACCTATTCTTCCGATGCCATCTGAAAATTTTGTAATCTCTACAATCAATCTTTCTATAGTTTATGTCATTTCTAACCCTTCTAGTCTAACAAGTTCAAATAGTAGTAGTAGTAGCAATGTGGTGAGTGTTTCAGTTATATCAAAACTAGGACTCTCAGGGTTCATATTAATAGTATATCCAAGTCCATCGATGGTGCATGAACATGCGGGGTCTCTTACTTGGTACCTAGATTTTTGGGGTAAAGGGAATGAGGACATTCAACAACACTGATTTCTTTGTGAAGCCATCTGGAGGTCTCGTGAAATTTTAGACACACAAAAATTGGTTGACTTCTATTAGCACTCTGTAAATTTTGTCCAGCTGAATAGAAAAACGACATAGGTAACTATTTCAACCAGCTTTACAGCTGAGGCACTAGCCTTCTCAACTTAGAGAGGGTTCTCTCTTGTCACTTTCTATTTCTTTGTAAATCGGTGGCTAGATTTGGTTTGTTTTGGGCGGTTCTTATTAAAATAACTGGAGAAAATGAAGATGACATTTGGGCTATGGAGTCTGGAATGAACAATGCATTGTCAAAACATGAGAACTATTAAGAGGAAAAGGCTAAATGAGGCAGTGAGTCTGAGTTTATATCTGAAAATTTACATGGCATTAGAAGGAAAAGAAACATATAACTGCATCAGAACATATCAAAATAAATTATGAATTGGTTGAGAAGAAATACACATAGTCTAAATCGCTCAAGCCAAGAGCATCGCAATGATGAATTCTGGGTTTTTGTTTCTCCAATTTAGACAGATGAAAACATAAATGAAATATAAGATAACATGAATCACATACTATGAAAGAACGCAAGACTCATATCACCACTAGTTAGAATCTTTTCGTAAACAATCCAAAATCTTCCTTTGCATTTATGTATTCATTCTAGCCCCAAAATTCACAGAGTCTTCCTGCACAGAGGGCAGGCTCCTCCTTTCTCCATGCTTGCTATATCCTTGAGATATATATATATATATATATATATAGAGGAATTACTTGTGTAATTCAAAATGTTTAGACTTCCCTATAATTCTAAAAATAGAGATAAGTTAAAAAGGGAGTGATTTATAATAACAATTATTCTATTTTAAAGGGACCGTTAGGAACAGGTCTGTCATATCTGAGGCCCCTTTCTTCGACTACCATCTGTCCAAAATTTGCTGAAATGTACTTAATCCTACCTGAGAATTCATTTCAGCTTGGCAATTTCCTCCTTCAAAGTGCTCAACCAAGCGAGTTGATTTTCTTCGACGTTGTCCATCATCTCAGCTCTGATTTTTGTTCTCTGCCATTTGTTCCTCTTCTTCTTCACTACCTGCTTGTATATTTTGTCCACGTGTTCATTGATGAATAAATCCCTCATAACAGGGGTTAATCTAACCCTCGAATCTGATTCAGTTGCAGGTTTGGTATGAAATTTAGTTGCTAATATCTATGCAACGCACCTTTCTTTCTCACTTATTGATAAGCTTGACACATTGGTTGAAAACCATGTTGTACTGGATACTATTCGATTGATGTTGTCCATATCTTCCAATCTTCTCATAGACTGCTATTTTTTTCTTCCTTAACTCTACATAACTTAGGAAATCGATCTAGCTTGAGATTACCTCACTTATGCATGGGACGAAGGTTTCCCGGAGTAGGATGAAGCTACCCATATCTGAAGACCGATAGTCCTTGAATCCTAATCATGAATTACTGACAGGGTACGTTGGATTTCAATGCTTCATCAATCTACTTTGAATGATGAACTTTTGAGTTAGTTATACGATGACGTTCACCTGACATGTCGGACGGGAGGTACCCGAACTAGCGATGTGAGGTGATTTGACTAGTCATCACCTCCCCCCATGAGTTGTTGATTTGACACATTAGACCACATGACATTGGGGTTGTTGGGAAAACAGTTTCAGGCAAAATTATTTTCTCCCCGATGCACTTCTAAGGGCGCTACATGTCCACTACTAAAACCACAATGGTTTTCCCCAGTTCACCCTCGCATAATTAACTTTCATGCTAGTTCACCACCTGACATGGGACTCAACCGTTGATTTGGGCTACTTCAAGATCAATGGTCCGTAGGACTGCTTCCTTCATGCTTCCATTATATTTGTCCACATTGCCGCCATATATGACCTGAGCCTCCAAATGACGCCATGTCTCTACACTGATTTAGTCACCTACTAAATTTAAACTCAGATTTGAAGCATAATCGTCATGGTGATAACATAGGTTCCAAAAGGGGATGCTATCCTCCCTGTGAGGTAGCAAAGAACTGTAGACCCGATGCATTCTTCATTGGGCTAACTTCAAATGTGTGTGGGCATCCTGTTATGGCTTGGAGACTGAATCGTAAAATCTTAAAACCGGATTTTGCAAATTGCTTTCCACTGGATACTGAAAAAGTACTGCTAGGATCTAACTGTACAGACTACTGGAAGTTTAAAACAATGATTGATCAAAAATATTATTCGCACACTCCTACCTACCCTAACTATTGAAAAAGGGATTGTTAATCAAGTGAAATCATAATCCCAATGTATCCATGACAACATTCTATACACCGTTCGTTTCGTTTGCACTTGTTTGTTTGAAAACCCTTTTGTTGACAATTCATTTAAAATTTCATCCATAAGTTCAATTCTTAAAAATTTTGAAGGGCCTGGATTGTTCACTTCCTCCAACAGGATTGCGAATGGATCTTCTAAAATATGCATAAAACAATCATCACATTCCACTCCTTTCACTGTATTTTTGTTTTCAGGTGATTGAACTTGTTGACTTCTATTGAAAAAATGACAGAGTTGTTGAGAAGTCTGGTAGTAGGGATTTCTTGAGTCATAAGGAAACCATGGCTGGAGAACATCATCTGATGTAAAAAGACTCACATTTGATACATGCATTGATTTGTTGTAATCCACTATTATTGGTAAATTCTGATTATAAACCTTTCCCATATAATGTGTCTTGGGATCATGAATTATATGGAATAATGTTTCCTTTTCAGTAGTCAAGACAAAAGTGCAAGCTTCCTCTGCAAGTGTTTCCTCGCTACTCGGAGTCTCCATAGGTGAAGCTTCAAAATATTCATCAATGTCTAGGCTGTTCATAAATAGGATCACTACCTCATTTTCAGGGGAATAAAGGCAACCTTGAAATACCTTTTCTTGCAGGGAATATTGTTGAACATCTGCATTAGTTCTAGGAGAAGGGAAATGACCTTCAACAACAATTTCTTGATCAAATTCTTCTTTAATCTGATGGTTAAGCGCATATTGCAATTCTGAACTGAAATACCTTTCCAAGTAATGATCGTTTAATGCATGTAAGTGTAGTTGGTATTCTTCAATGATAACAATCTTTTCATGTAAAACAATACTACTATGAATATAGTCGTAACTCTCTATTTTTTTTGAAGTCTCATGATTTTCTCTTAACCATTCAAAAGAAGAAAAACATAAGGGAAGAGATTTTTCATCTATTAGTCCACTACTTTCTTCACTTTCAACATCATGCTTGGATACTTTCTGATTTGAAATGCTACAGACATTTTGTTTCAACAGTTCGAATGAGGGAAAACACAATGGCAAGGTTCTGTTACTTGACTCAAAACCTTCTTCATTTTCTCCAGTGTCATCAAAGGTACATTTCTCCATTTCTTTGGATCGCTGGACATGCCCATTTTTATCTTTGTCTTCGACCAATGACTGTACTTTTGAATTTACAAGATCTTCTTTAGAACAATTAATAGGGTCATCGAAGTGTTGCAATATCTTGTCAACCTGTTTCATTGGTTTGGTGTGACTTTGCATCAACACAAATTAGTTTGCTTCAACAATGATTTGAGAATTCTCTTTCAATAATTTGAATGCAGCAAAGCACAAGGGCAGATAATTTTCTTCAGCTGATCCAATACTTTTCTCTTTGTAACTGTGATATTTTGGTTGATTTATCTTACTGTACTGTTGAAAAATAAAGTCTTCAACATCACAATCCTCCTCATATTTGTCATATATAGGAAAATCAATTGTCAGTGCGATGTCATCTAACAAGAACAGACTGGAAACATCAACCTATTCTTCAAAAAATAGATTTGTAATCTCAATCTCTTGGTCGTCTATAAATGAATACGAAAAACAATCATCCTTTTGCTTATCATGAGATGGATCAACACCCCCCCTTTCAACATGTGGAATATAATTATTTGTAGAATCATTGGCATAAGAAATCGCAAGAGGACCTCTGGTGTTGTCGATTCTATGTTCGGGATCCCAATCAACCCCTTTCCTTTCATATCCATTTTCATGTTCTTGAGCATTCAGTCTCTCATTTTGAATCTGTTTACATGCTTGGATGTTGTGTTGAATGTCCTGAGCATCATAGAAAATTTGTTGTAAGGAATTGGATATTCTTTCCATAATAAGGAGAGACAAATCTAGATGGAGAGTAGTTGCATAATGGAGCATGGCAACAACTTCAGTGGGTCGAATTTCTTTGGGAAAACTGTGATACGTACTGGAAAACCTTCTACTAAATATGGAAATAGTTTCGTTTTCCTGCTTTTCCAAAGCATAGAACTCTCTAAGTTGTAGGTCCAAAGATTTCTTTTTGCCCCAAAATTTTAAAAAGACATCTTTCAATTCCTCCCATGAGCTAATTGTCTCTGGCTGCAAATGTTTAAACTAATCTTTGGTGTCCCCTTTCAAGGATTGATAGAAGACCCTCATACAAACATCATCATGGTCAATATCAAACAAATCTATAAAATTCTCAAACCCTTGGATGTGTTTTTCAGTTGAGATGGTATCAGGTTCCCCATCAAACATAGGTAAGTAGGTAAGTACTCATAGTGTTTTAGAGGAAAAGTATGAAGGATGCAGGGTAACTTTAAGGGTCTGTATCTATGCTGAGTCTTGGAGGGTGTTGGATCAAGTGCAGGAGGTGAAATATCAACTCTAGTTTCATGAGACTTGTTAACTTGATTATGGTCATCACATGGCTCAGATGATTTTTTTTTATCAAAATCAGTGATAAAATGAGGGGACGTTCGTTTAATTCTAAGAGGGGGATATATAATTTATGGATTGTCATGGTCATTATTTGCATGCAGTAAGTAAAGAAGAACTTGTCTAGCATTTTTGAGAAAGGACCAAAGACAACTTATAACAAATAGCAAAATGATTTGAAAAAAATCCCATTTTGAGCATTTTTTTTGTTCCATAATGCCTTCCCATACCTCAGCCAAGGGGCATCGTCTTTCAATGGATTCTCTGAACTGCATTCTGTATTCTAAATTTGAGTGGAGTCACCAATAACGTCTTGGGATACAGATTCTTCATTAAGAGTGGAGTCACCATTGATGTTTTGGAAGCTGCATTCTTCATTGAGAGTGGAGTCACCAGTGAAAATTTAAATCAATGGATTCTTCTACTAGTGGAATCACCTTCAAACTGATTTTTTGATGTGTGAAGTCGCTAGAGAAGGAATATAGCCAATATGTTCGTAAGTGTTTGCTTCTCTCAGACCTTAGAACTCGACCATGTTCGTAAATTTTTTTTCGTTGAATAGACAAACGACAAAGGTAACTATTTCAACCAGCTTTGCAGTTGAGGCACTAGCCTTCTCAACTCAGAGAGGGCTCTCTCTTGTCACTTTCTATTTCTTTGTAAATCAGTGGCTAGATTTGGTTTGTTTTGGGGGGTTCTTATTAAAATGACTGGAGAAAATGAATATGAAATTTGGGTTATGGAGTCTGGAATGAACAATGCATTGTCAAAACCTGAGAACTATTAAGAGGAAAAGGCTAAATGAGGTAGTGATTTTGAGTTTATATTTGAAAATTTGCATGGCATCAAAAGGAAAAGAAACATATAACTGCATCAGAACATATCAAAATAAATTCTGAATTGGTTGAGAAGAAATACACATAGTCTAAATCGCTCAAGCCAAGAGCATCGCAATGATGAATTCTGGGTTTTTGTTTCTCCAATTTAGGCAGATGAAAGCGTAAATGAAATATAAGATAACATGAATCACATACTATGAAAGAACACAAGACTCATATCACCACTAGTTATAATCTTTTCGCAAATAGTCCAAAATCTGCCTTTCCATTTATGTATTCATTCTAGCCCCAAAATTTACAAAGTCTTCCTGCATAGAGGGCAGGCTCCTCCTTTCTCCATGATTTCTATGTCCTCGATTTAATATATATACAGAGGAATTAATTGTGGAATTTTAAACGTTTAGACTTCCCTATAATTCCAAAAATAGAGATAAGTTTAAAAATGAGTGATTTATAATAACAATTATCCTATTTTAAAGGGACCGTTAGGAACAGGTCTATCATATATGGGGCCCTTTTCTTCGATCGCCATCTGTCCAAAATTTGTTGCAATGTACTTAATCCTACCCGATAATTAATTTCAGCTTGGTGGTTTCCTCCTTCAGAGTACTCAACCAAGCGATTTGATTTTCTCCAATGCTCTCCATCGTCTCAGCTCTGATTTTTGTTCTTTGTCGTTTGTTCCGCTTCTTCTTTGTTGCCTTCTTTTAGATTTCATCTGCATGTTCATTGATGACTAGATCCCTCATAAAAAGGTTTAATCTGATCCCTGACTCTGATTCAGTTGCGAGTTCGGTATGAAATTTAGTTGCTAATATCTGCGCAACCCACCTTTCTTTCTCACTTATTGATAAGCTTGACACATTGGTTGAAAACCCTGTTGTACTAGATATTGTTCGATTGATGTTGTCCATGTCTTCCGATCTTCGCATAGACCGCTATTTTTGTCTCCCTTAACTCTACAGAATTCAGGAAATCAATCTAGCTTGAGATTACCTCACTTATGCATGGGACAAAAATTTCCCGTAGTAGGATAAAACTACCTATATCTGAAGACCAGTAGTCCTTGAATCCTAATGATGAATTACTGACAAGGTATGTTGGTTTTCCATGCTTCATCAATCTACTTTGAATGATGAAATTTTGAGTTAGTTACACAACAACGTTCACTTGACATGTTGGACGGGAGGTACTCGAACCAGCGACATGAGGTGATTTGACTAGCCGTCACCTCCCCCCACGAGTTGTTGATTTGACACATTAGACCACGTGACATTGGGGCTATTGGGAAAACGATTTCAGGCAAACTTCTTTTCGCCTCGATGCACTTCTAAGGGCACCACATGTCCACTACTAAAACTGCAATGGTTTTCCCCAATCCACCCTTGCATAATTAACTTTTGTGCTAGTTCACCGCCCGACATGGGCCTCAACCGTTGATTTGGGCTACTTCAAGATCAGTCATGCTTCTGCTATATTTGTTCACATCGCCGCGATATATGACCTGAGCCTCCAAATGATGCCATGTCTCTACACTGATTTAGTCACCAACTAAATTTAAACTCGGATTTGAAGAACAATCGTCATGGTGATAACAAGTTCCAGACTAATTTTAGGGTTGAGCTCTAAAATGGTACATGAAATCTATGGAGCTAGGGAATAATCAAGAGCAACCTTTCTCTTTAACCCAAGTGAAGTAGAAATTTATAGTGGAATTTTGATTACCTCAGTCATATCAACAAGATATCTCTGAGTTGTGGGAGATAAAACAAATAGACGATGAATCCACAGGGGAATATAACTAAAGATTTAAGGACTTGATATGGAAATTAACAAACCCTATCCATGAGGATCATTAGAAAGAATGGTTTATTTAGGGGATGTTACCATTAACCCGAATCCCATTGACTCAACAAAGAATAGCTACTTTGGGGGAAGTGTTGGAACAAGACATGAATATTGAGGCTATGGAAGGATATCTCGGAAGCATGTGAGTGATGAGACCACCTGAATATCATAACATCACGCAACTGGATGGACAAATATTCACGTTAACTAATAAGATCCAAGAGTTGACCCTTCCTCGAGTAGGTGGACTACAGGTATGGTGTATTGATTATTATACCAAAGGCCATACAACAAATGAATTCCAAATATTAAGGGGTTCAAGACCCCCTACTCACTCGATGGCACCTCCACTAGTAGGAGGAGGAGTTGCACAATTCTTCGCTACAATGCCATTTCATGTCCCTGTTTTATACCATTCTTTGTCTAATCATCAAGGAGGCTAGAACAATGAGTATCATGAGATATATAGAAGTCACAAGAACTCTCCGAGGAACTGTCCCATTCTACAAAAGTACACCCCTATGTCGAATACAATATATTGTGAGTTTTGTGGGTCGCCTACTCATTCTACCAACTAATGCAGAGCTTTGGATACTCTCGCTGAAAAATTAGATCGTTCTACATTCAGAGTTAATGAAAATCCTCAAGGGTTCGAAGGAGGTCATCAAGGTGGAGGAAATCTTAGAGGTGGATATATTAGTGAAAAAGGACCAGTCTATTGCTACAACTGTGATGATCAAGAGAATCTTGCAAGGGATTGTCCACTCCCAACAAGACGATGGTGTGCCCACTGCAAAAATAATACTCACTCCACATAAGATTGACCATATATGATTGCCAAGTGAGAAGAGAATGAAAGGCAAAGAGGGGCCAATCTGATAAATTTTGAACCTAGATTTATAGCTGAGGGAAAAGCACCCATTATTAACATTTTCACTATAGGAGGAACCAAGACCAGTGTTGATATGTGGTTACAATTATTTGCTGAAATTTTGGATGTTGAACAACTTACCAGGAAGTTTTAGAACACACTCAAAAGGGACTTGGGAACCAAAGGAAACTCAAAAGAGTCCATTGTTGCTAACCTTATATCAAGGAACACAAGTAGGATACAAAGAATGAATAGGAGAATTGGGAGAGAATTTCGGTTGAATGCTCACTTGGACAAATGTGAGATTAGAGATGTTATGTTGGACTTGGGATATGATGTCAATATCCTTCCAAAGAAGACATGGGAAGCGATGGGGAAACCAAAGCTAGTTTAATCTCCTATCCAGTTGCAGATGGAGAATCAATATTGCATTTATTCGGCAGGGAGGCTGCAAAATGTTGAAGTGGATTTATCCCATGTCAAATCAATGCCAGACTTTGAAGTCATCAAAATAATGGGGGAAAACAATCTGTACCCATCTATATTAGGTATTGATTGGGCCTACAAGAAATATGCTATAATAGATATTAAGAAAAAAATTATGACCTTTGAAGTTGATGGCATGAAAGTAACTCAACCCTTAGACTTGTATCAAGGTCGACGGTATATTGACCTAGCGGAGGAAATATGGAACAAGATGTTCTGGATCAAATATATACTATGAATACATGGAACCAAGTATATTATATTAACCCCACTACAAATGGATCTATATGTTGGTGAAGCATTCAGTCTATGGATGAAGACTCTGAAGTTTCTTGGGACAACTCGAAACAATGAAGGTATGCAAACTTTTCAAGGCATTGCACAACTATTCGAGCAGTAAGGTGGATTGGAACAGATATCAGGGAATGTCCAACATATGATGATGTTGGATTACTGAGAGGGGGGGTGAATCAGTGATAGCGTAATTATAATCCTTTTTCTTCAATTGTTATATCAATGTAGAATTATTATCCAATAATGAGCAGTAAGAAATAAACAATCACATAGATACACAGTACACCAGTGTTTTACGGGGAAACCCAAATCAGGAGAAAACCATGGAATGCTTTTTCTTATATGTCTTAAAGAATTACATTAATTGGAAGCACCAACTTCCTTTGTTTTCCAGCTACATCTGGAAGGAGGCTCCAACCCCCTAGTTTCTCAGGCTACAACCTGAGGGACGCTCCAACTCCCCAATTCTTTGGCTACAACCAGAAGAAGGCTACAACCCCCTATGTTCTCTGACTACAACCACCTATCCTTGCCCTGTCCTGCCACCCTAAAGTAGAATTATAATGATGGAACCATTGTCACACTATCACTGTGAGATATACCGCTATAAATCTGTACCAATAAATCTAAACCATGCATCAACCATGCATCAACCTGTACCAAACAACCTGTAATCAACATGTACCATAAACAAGTGCATCAACCATGCACCAACCTATACCAAACAACCTGTAATCAACATGTACCATAAATAGGTGCATCCAACCATGTACCCAGTATGTACCAATCATGTGTCAACTACTCATCAACCAACATCATCAACTATACACCTCATGTATGTGCCAACTCATCAACTACTTGTCTCAACCATGTACTCAACATGTAACTCAACCAAATTCCCTCATCAATTTCATAATCCAAATATGATTTGTAGCTCTGTAATAGACCTGGTGTATATTATCACATTCCTACAAACCTTCCTTAACTTTGACAACAAGAGACTAGCATTTTCATCAAACTTTTCTTTAGTCTCACATGCCTAGTTTTGGATTAGTCAACAACCCTAACTTGAAGTAATCATAAATTTGTACCTATAATGTATAAATATATGAAACTGATATACAATGTTCTTCAGTGTGTTTTCTGCAAATCCTCGAAGTGTCACTACTTGGAACCTCTCAGAAAAGGATTTATAGAAAAAATGGCATACCTTGTTGAATTTTGTCTTATTCTAGAGAGTGACCTTGTAGAGCGTGCCCCACATGGAATATTTGTTGAATTGATAAAAAAATATTAAACAACATACTACATACTATACCCTAACCAAAAAATTTGGATGTGTTATGAAGAAGTTATGACGTTTTTACCCGAAACACCTGTTTTTGACTAGTTTCAGGACTAGCCACAAACCCTATTTTCCACGGAGTGTAACTCCAAAAATACAATGACCCACAATTTGAATTTTTTACCACAGATACTTGGATATGTTTTATCAATGGAATAGAAATTTCACAGTCTGAATCATTATAGAAAAAAATTTATAGTGAAAATGGTGAGATGACTTGTAAATAACATACCTTAGAAAGCACCATCAAAAGAAATTATCCTTCCTTGCATTTCGGCCTTCTTTTCTTCACCTTCACTTAGAATTCAGGTTTAGATATACTTGGTTACCTCAGACACCTATAGATATTCAATATGCTCATGTGTGTGTTAAATGAGAGAGCCTTGTGTTACATATGATTTTGGTCACTCTAGTGATGTCTCTACAAGTGATGTATTCAGGCTCCCACAAGGACTTTTTGCCTGAGAAAAGTGACTTCTCTCTTCTTCCAAAAAACACATTTTTAAGATGAGTTCGTAGACTTCCAATATTACAAGGTGCAAAAATCCTTCATTCTCGCAGGCAACCCAAACTTAGGGTGCGAACTATTTGCAGTCTGCTCTATAGGTAGGGTGCAAACCTGTTTCAAAGCTTGGAAAAGAGAAGAGGTCACAGAGGTTCTAGAAGGGAATCTTCTAGAAAATGAGTTGGCATTCGCATGGTTGGCATCCTACTGAATTCTTAGATTTAGTGGGATCATCCTCATCCATTTAACCATCTCTCCTTCTCCTATATATTGAAAGGTTTCTCATGGAAAAGGTTAAGCAAGATTGAATGAAGAATTGGTGAGAGAATTGTGTGAAGAACTCTATTTGGACAGAAGCTTGAGGACTCTATTTGGTCTATCAAGTTGTATTGGATCTTCTTCATGCAAAGTGTAGAGTAAGTGTGTGTGTTGGAACCAAGGGTCACTGAAAGGAAGCTTGTGACATCAAGGCGATCTAGTTGTATCTTCTACTTTCATTTAATATAATACAACGACATGTCCCTTTCCCATAAAATCACTCTTTTTTTATTGCATAACTCCTTGATCATATGCATAGGTTGACATTGAATATACTTTTCTATCTTCACTTTGGTTAGTTTGTGTTGTCTTGGACCTGATTTCACAACAACACCAAAGCAAAGTAGGAACAACAGAGACCCAAGGAAGCGATACAAAGGTATGCCACTCGTTCCTTCTTAGTAGTAGATTCAATGACCACAACTAAGGGAAAGAGCCATGTTCTGTCCTATTTTGTTCTAGATCTAGGTGGATCTAGGGAGATTTGTTAGTGTCCGCACCTACCGATTTATCCGATAAAAAAATTGGTGACTCCACTAGGGATACAACCCATTTTGGTGGTTTTTACCTGGCCATTTTCTATTGACCTACCCTTTTTCATTCCCAATCAATCTCCGGGTCTTGAGGAGATCCTCATAGACTCCCTGGATCCAGAAGTTCCCTCAAAAGTTCTATCATTTTTCCAAAATTTGCTTGATTACAAACCTTCTCGCACTGCACCTTTCTATAGCCTGTGAGAATCACTAAAGTTCGCACCCTACTGTTCAGTCCAATGTGAAATTCTCACAATCTTCCTGTGTCTAGCCTGCGAGAATCCTTAATTCTCGCACTGTACCGCACTGCCAGACTGTGAACTCACTTGTAAAAATTTTGGATTAAGTGTTTTGTATCTTCAGATGCCCAGATTGGTTGGTATGTCTGGAAATAACTTCTCTGGCCAAGTGATTGAATGTTTCTTGAATTCAAATCTCGCGAATGATTAGTTTTTGGAAATCGAAAGCTCTTCTTGATCATTTTTTCTCAATTTTTACCTCTTGACCTTTTCTTAACAAGGGTATAATCTCCGATTCTGAAATCCAAGCGCTTGTTTGGTCGGGAGCCTTTGATTGGATTAAAAGTTGAGATTAATTGTCCTTTTCAATTGCTTATTACTTGGAAAATTGTTACCCATGTACATTTGAAGAGACTGGTCTTCTTAGTTTGTTGTTTTTATCTTCATTGAAAGATCGATTTGGGTGTTTATTTGTGAATTTTTTTTTTGTTGGTTGTTTACTTTTTATTAGTTCCATCCCTATTGCTTTGTTTCTAATAAAAAATTAAAGACATTTTATTTTTTAAGAAACCTTTTATTCGAAAAATATGGGCATTCAAGAATTGAAAGAGAACGAATAGGGAATTTGCATTGTTCATGATTGTTTGATATTACATTTCAGAGAAGATCATACATCGTAGTTCACATTGTTCCAGAAAACTCCTCTTTCCCTCCTGTAAATAGTATTCATCGAACATTTTTTTTTGTATCATTCATTCCTTTTTATGCATTGTTGGTTCAGAGTCTCACACAACATCGGTTTCATTTCCGTCTCCTTTTTGCATAGCAACAACCTTTACTAATATTGCGCAACTTTAAAATTCAACTAGTAACTTTTTCTAGGGCTCTTTTACACCAACATTAGCTAGGCTAGAGCTTTGGAATAGGCAGTGAGACACACTCTCCAAAGAAAAAAACACACAATAGTATCTTGTGATAGGGAGTGTCAAATTCCATTTGCAACATTTTGTCCTGGGAAGCCCTTCTCACACAAGGGTCAAACCTGAGGTCACATTGAGATTAACAGAGTTACTCACCCTTCTTTGTTGATATCGGTGTAGAGATTTCACATATTACGGGGGTCACTTGAAGGTATACCCACAATGATGAGTGGAAGCCTCTCAGAATGATTTTGGGCTAGATACCCTGCCCTTGCGTGTGGATCAGACTGTCGACTGTTCCCCTAGGCATCATTGTTGTTCGTGGTAACCTTAGTAGACTATCTCCTTAGGGTCTTACACAAGGTGACTATGAAGGGGTAAGTCTTCACGGTACCTGGAATCGACGTTGGCCAGACTCACTCGGGCTCCTTGGAGGGTATACCCACGATTGTGTGTGGGAGCTTGCACTAGGGTGTAAGTCCGTTAAGCAGGTCGTCAACGTAAATTTTCCACCTTGGCCTAGTCCCTTCTTGTCTCGTCATCGCGACGTTGGATTTCATCACCAACTAGTGACTTCAGAATTAGAAGGTCTTGTTTGCTTGGTTTTTCTTCCTAGATTTTACTTGCATGCGCTATTTGTTTACCCAAGTTGGCCATAGAATTTCTTTTGTAAGATTCTAACTTGATCACAATTGACCCTCCATGCCGTTCACATAGAATGCAAGGCCTACCCCCAGAAGATCTGGAAGGTTCTCAACCCTTTCCTACCAACTCACCGGAGGGCTCTCCTCAACAGAGTGAAGTCCAAGACGTTGCCACTCCACAAGTGGAAAGAACTAACTCTTTAGAATGGTTCCACATTACCAATTCTTAAGAGGACTTCCGACTCCCTCCTGACTTTGAGAGACGTATTGTTCGAGTGAATTCTTTCGGAGATATAATTGTTCAGTCTTCTGTATTACCAACTAGACCTTTCATAGGACCTGAGGGTCAATATCCTTTTTGGACTATTGGCATTTTTAGATGGGATCTCTTTGGCTCAGGAGTAGGCGTTGATATCACTATCACACCTGAGCTGCCTGAAACAGCTGATCCAGACACAATACCTTTTACTACTACCTATTATTTTCCTAGTACAGACGCTCCGCCAGCTAACCACATCTTGACTATCCCTCTACAAATAGTCCATTACACAATGGTCCTAGATACTACGAGCCCTCACACCGAGATTACAACGGCTAGCCAAGCCCCCATTGGCACACTTCTTTCACCAATTTCACCCCAACGCTTCCACCCAGATACCATGCGTTGAATGCTTCTATTCCTGCTCCTACACAAATCTCATCCGGGACTCCTAGCGTTTCCACTCCTTCTGGGCACCATCTCGTTCCCGATTCCATTCTGACACTTCCTCGACCCCCTTTCAGAGGACCTCTTCCATCCTCTATCAGAGGCACCGACCCTAGTGGCACCATCCCATCTTTCACACCTAATTACCAGATTCCTATAGGTGGACAATTTCACCAAGGAGGCCAAACCCAATCCTCTTTTTCAGGACAAATCCCAATTGGGACGCAACCCTCGATTGGAGGGAAACCCCCACTGACCCCGCCCTATGGACAAAACATACCTCTATCCTTGGCCCAGTATTGGAATTATCTTATTCAACATAATCCTCCCTCAACTGGAGGGAAACAACCTCAAGCTAGCTCCTTCATACCCCCTAGTACAGGCCAACCATATCCAGGCACATCCAATCCTATTTGGGGCTCGAACACTCAACCCCATGCCCTTGTTCAAGGGTACAACCCTATGAATTACTTGCCTCCACACCAACAACCGAATCTTCCTGGATCTTCACATTATATGCAAATTTCTTTTGGTCCCACTGGTCTACTAACGGGACTCCCTCCCCAAAGTCACCAGTACCCACATGTGAATAGACAACTACCCTTCTTAGCCACCCTAGACCTCCCTGATCTGTCGAGGATTGTAAATGATCCAATCCGTCACTCTCCTCAATGGCCCGCCATATCGGCCAAACTACAATCCGACATCCAAAAATTCGATGGTAAACCAGGAGAGGACCCGAACAATCATGTAATGACTTTTCACCTTTGGTGCTCATCCAACTCCTTGATGTATGACTCAGTTCATTTATGCCTTTTTCAGTGAACCATCATGGGTTCTGCCGTGAAGTGGTATATAGAATTACCACAAGGCTTGTTCACCGAATTCAACACCCTCACTATGGATTTCCTCACCCACTACCAGTTACCGATCCACTACGAAACAAGAATCAAAATTTTGAGTTCTTTCAAACAAACCAAAGCCACTCATATATCTGATCACATTCATGAGTGGTGACGGAGACGACGTCTCATCAACCTCGAACTTCCCGATCAGTTGCTGGCAGAGTGGTTCTCGAAATCATTCATGAACAACATCACTCATGACGTTGCCATGGGTGGAGTTTTCACATAAGAACAGGCAATCGGTCGTGCTCAATACCTCAACTTCGTTTACTCAAAAGAGGGTACTCTTTATGACTTACTCCCTGACGCACCTTGTCCTTCTATTTATTCTACTTCAACTACTCCTGTTGCTTCTCATGCAGCTGACAGAGTGATTGAAACTTTTCATGCCCAACCACATTCTATCCAAACCTCTAGCAACAACCCCAAATCGATTTCTTCTAATGTTCAAAATGCTCTGTCTCCTACCCCTTCCACCGGCAAGACTTTTGAGGTAAACTCTGTTCAATCTACCCCCACCGACAAAAATAAATCCAAAAAAGGAAAGGGTAAGAACAAGGAGGATAAAAATAATCCGCCATCTAAGAAAACCAAAACACCACCTGTTGATGATAAGGATAAGTGCAAACCCTGATACCCTTGTCTTATCTGTGGTGATGATCACTACACTAAGGATTGTCCATGACAAGCCAAAGTTACTAAGTTCTTTCAAGGGACCCTGAAACCCCCCACTCCGACCGTGTTGTCACAACCCTTCTCTTCTCAACAATAGGCCCAATTGGTCATTCATGACCAACCTTCCCCCTTCAATACATCCTATGTTTTAATGCGTACAGGTGATTCAAAGAAGAATGACATCACACTTACCACTCGAGCCAAAGATTATTCTTCCTCCAAAGAGAAGGTTGATGCAATACCTCATTTGTTGGTCCAACCATCTCACACGACTCCACCTACCAACGGTCCTCTTCATCTTGAATGACCAAGCCTAGATACAGTTCTTCGCCCTCCCCCAAAGGGTGTTGCTCGAAAATCGACTTTCAATCCTCATTCACGTGCTTCCCAGAACTATAGTATTATCGAAGATCTATCCCAAGCATCGTCCGTGATGTCAACCCTCGAAGTCCTTCAGAGTTTTCCTATACAACGGAAGGCACTGTTGAAAGCTATTGGTGAAATCAACCCTACGGATACAAATTTAATAATTTTTGACTTGGAATATCTCATTCCAAGGTTACCCCCTCATCTTGCATTCCAAATACAAGTTATTATCTCCATCAAAAACATTTGTAGAATAGTTATTTATGAGGGTGCCTCGACGTGTGTCATGTCTATTACCCGCTGGAAATCCATCAGCTCTCCTGCTTTGACTGAATCCCACAGCACGCTCAAAGCCTTCAATGGATTTGGTTTTAAGCCTTACGATGTCCTCCCTTCGTTTCCTATTACGTTAGAAGGAAAAACGGTCAACGTTGAAGTGGAGGTCTTTGACACTCCTCTCGATTACAACCTTCTACTTGGTTGTAGCTGGATCGATTCCATGCGTGCAGTTGTGTCCACCCTTTTTCATGTCGTGTGTTTCCCACATCAAGGAAAATTAGTTACCGTAGACCAATTGGCCTTCTTTCACTCTGATGCAGGTACCGACAATGTACCTTTCATTGCAAAAACCCCCCTGGATATGAGAACATCGGTGTGGGTCTTCTTAAAGATTCCTCTTTGATGGGTACTTTCCCCATTCCACCACCCGATGTTCCACATCCATTTGTCACCTCTATCAACATGATCTCCACCTCTGTTCATAGAACCCCTACGCCTTACGACCCATGGATGGTACCCAACCCCGACGATCATCTTTGTTATGGAAACGAAATGCTTTTGAGTCTGGTTGAATCCGTTTATCAAGCCATTCAATTGTCAACCCCTTCTACCCCCTTTCTTGGTGCTTTATCTCTGGATCCATTCCGCGTCATTTTTCCTACAGACGAGATGATTATGTTTGTTATGTCTATGGAATATACCCCTTGGGATGATGGACATCATCGTTCCATCCTCTTCCTAGAACAACACATCATCGAGGGTCACCAACGAATCTCGACCGTTGTCATCATTTCTACCGTTCCCGAGTCTACACACGATATGTTCTACGAAGGGAACTTAAGTAATATCTTCCCCACCATTCCCCTTGACATATCCATAAAACTTGGAGTTGTCGAAAATGTGCATATTAGAGCTAGGTGCTCCCATGACGAAGTTGTCACCTACAAGTCTCTTTTTCAAGAATTTTGTGACGTCTTTGCATGGAGATATGAAGAAATGTCGAGGATTGACCTCGACATTGTGGTACATGAGATTAAGACATACCCGAGTGCTAAACCCGTCTGGCAACGAATTCGTCCGGTCCACCCACGAAAAGAAGCCGCTATCAAACTTGAAGTTGAGAAACTTCTCAAAGTTGGCTTTATTTATCCTGTGGCTCTAACTGTCTGGGTTTCCAATCTTGTTTCAATTGACAAGAAACAAGGCACAATCCGCGTGTGTGTTGATTATAAAGACATTAACAAAGCTTGTCCTAAAGACAACTTTCCTACCCCCTTCATTGACTAGATCGTCGACGATTGTGCCGGAAGTGAAATATTATCTCTCATGGATGGTTTCTTCGGATATAATCAAATCAATATCGTTCCCGCAGACCAACACAAGACCTCTTTTATTTGTCCTTGGGGCACTTTTGCCTACCGAAAACTTCCATTTGGTTTAAAAAATGCCGGTGCAACTTTTCAACGTAGTATGTCTTACGCCTTTCATGATATAAAACACATCGTGCAGCCATATCTCGATGACTTAACCGCTCATTCCATGTGCCATGTAGATCATCCAATACACCTTCGTGCCATTTTCCTTCGATGTCGGTTTTACCATATACGCTTGAATCCCCACAAATGTGTTTTTTACGTAGAATATGGCTGACTTCTGGGCTTTATTGTTTCACGTCAAGGGATCAGGGTAGATTCTTTGAAGGTCGAGGCGATTCTCAATCTCCCTCCTCCTACCTCACTTTTCCAGTTACAAAGTTTGCAATAGAAGGAAAACTTTCTCCATCATTTCATCTCGAACTATGTTGAGCTAACTCTTGGATTTACGCGACTTCTCAAGAAAGGTTCTTAGTTCGTATGGAATACCACTGCCAACAAAGCTTTCGAATCTTTGAAACTGTCTTTGACATGTACCCCACTAATCTTCCCACCTGATTACAGTTGGGATTATTTCTTTTACCTCGTAGCCTTGGACTATACCATCGCTATGGTTCTCATCCAGGAGGATGATTCTCGTGACGAACATGTCATCTATTACTTGAGTCGGAGTCTCACGACTACTGAAATAAAGTATTTACATGTTGAAAAACTAGCCTTGGCAGTCGTCCAAGCTATTCAACGTTTCCGACACTATATCCTTTCTCACAAGACTATGGTAATTTCTAACTGCAACCCTATGCAACACATTCTTACACGCCAATTGCTAGGAGGAAAGTACTCCAAATGGATCGTAATCCTCCAGGATTTTGACTTAGAATTCAAACGCACTAAGTCCAATAAATCCTTGGTGTTTGCTGAGTTGATATGCGACCTTCCCTACTCTAAGACGGACAAGGTAGCATCAGATTCATTAATCGATGAATCCCTTTTCCTGACTAGTTATGATGACCTTTGGTACGGAGATATCACCATATATCTCCAGACTCAGACTTTCCGGCCGAATTTGTCTAGCACTGACCACCGTCGAATACGATACCAAGCTTGTCAGTATATTATCCTCGGTGATACTCTTTATCGTCGTGGGATTGAATCCAATTTTTGACGCTGCCTCACATTTGACGAAGCCAAGAAAGCCCTAAATGACTACCATTCTAGAGCCTATGGTGGTCACATGTATGGGTATGCTACTGCCCAAAAGATCTTACGAGCAGGGTATTTTTGGCCTTCTTTATTCAATGATTGTATAATTGTTGTCCAAAAATGCCACGCTTGCCAAACCTACAACAATAAAATACGATCACACCCTGCTCCTCTACACCCTATGGTCTCTGTTGGTCCTTTTGCGAAATGGGGTATCGATTTCATGACATGTCACCCTCACTCGGTCGGGGGGAATGGTTACATTATTGTAGTCGTAGATTATTTTACGAAATGGGTCGAGGCGATGCCAACATTCGACAATATAGGAAGGATTGAAGCATTATTTATATTCAATCACATCATTTCTCGGTTTGGTGTTCCTCAAGCTATCATTACTGACCATAGTATCCACTTTAGAAACTTCATGATGTCAAACTCACTGAAAAGTTGGGTCTTCGCCATGAAAAATCAACACCTTATTACCCACAAGCCAACTGCCAAGTTGAATCAATAAACAAATTCCTCATTACCATACTTCGACGAATGATAGGCATTCACAAAACAAGTTGACACACGATGTTGTTTTCAGCATTATGGGCTTACCAAACATCCGTTAAGTCTGCTACCAAGTTTACACCATTCCAGTTAGTCTATGGTCTAGAATCCATCTTGCCAATTGAATGTGAGATACCCTCCCTAAAACTACCCGTGAAACTTCTCCCAAACACTTCTTTTGAAGAAGAACGTCTATTGTATCTCATGCAATTAGATGAAACCCATCATGATGACACCCTAGTTATAGAAACCCAGAAGAAACGCGTCAAATCCCAATACGACAAACATGTCAAACCACGCGTTTTCTCCAAAGGTGATATGGTTCTCCTTTACAAACAAGATCGTGATATGATAGAAGCCGAAAAATGTGAAGCTATGTGGCGAGGTCCTTAAATCGTCAGACGAGTTTTGGAGAAAGGAGATTACGAGTTGGTGGACTACGACGGTATCCCTTTGAGTGAACCCAAAAATGGGTTGTACTTAAAAATGTACTATGCTTAAGATCACTTGTGCATGAGTGCTTGTATTTTATTGTATCATAATTTTTGTGTGTTACTTTAGTATGCTTTTTCGTTATTTAGTCTCTGCCCTCGACCACTTATCTTGTGTTGTGCTTGGTTTCCAGATGTCGGAGTCTTCACTACCTCACATTGGCTTCGCCGATGGCGCTAGACGTAGTACTTAGAACCTTGCTTCTGCTGCATGGGAAATTTACACCCCTACAAATGAACTTATCAGTCTACGAGGTGTGTGCCTCGGTCATGTGACCAATAATATTGCGGAATATAGCGCCATCATCGAATTGTTGATTGATGTTATTTCGCTTGATATCCACCACCTGGTTATATGAATTGATTCGCAGCTAGTAGTACTACAGTTAAGTAATGTCTATGCTATCTGAAGTCCTACTTTATTACGAGTATATTTACGAATTCGCCTCTTGGAATGTTATTTTGATTATAACGAATATCAACACATTCCTAGATGTCTAAATACATTGACTGATGCCTTAGCTAACTATGTGTCAGACAGATATTGGGACATTTATAAACCAATCACACATCACATGTATAACACAACACAAAATAAGCCAGTAGAAGTCGTATATATGTATATAACGATCAAAATTTTTTACAAAACGTTTCTGTCTAAGGATCAAAATCTCAAAATACGAAGCCTATAGCTTCTACAAAGTAGCTTCACGGATGACGCTCATGATAACACACAACTACTCGGGCTACCCTACGAAGCAGTCGATTGAGAGACTCGGACACGCCCACAATATGGTGCTGGTAATGTCTCGAGATCTCTCCAATAGCAATATCCGGGACATCCGTGGTCAACCCATCCAATTTCTGTTCCACTTCCTCGTAGTCTTCGGCATCCCATCTCGCCACTGGAGCCGCTTCTCCTCGCCTTTGAATGGGAGACATTCCTGGAGGTCAATACGACCCCACATCTATGTCATCAAGAGTAAATTTTTTGATTAGTTCCTGGATAAACATAAAAACATTTCATATGATAAAATTTGCAAAAACATTAAAAAAAAAATGTGTACTTCTTACCTAAGTCACCCCACTGAGAATCCTCAGGCAGGGCCAAATCTGGATCCCCTCGGAAATCCAAACCAACATATGCGTAGTCGTCGATCATCAGCATCTGAGGCCTCAACCAGTCAAAAAATGAATCATTATACTTGATTATAGGCCCTACTATGTATCGAGCCACGAGGTTACACCACCTCAACATCTTCAGATCATGTTGGGCCGGTAAACCCCAATCAATCTGTAGTTGCAACAATGGGACGTTCTAGAGGAAGAATGACACCAAAAGTGACCCATACCCAAACTGCTTCAAGTCACCTTTTCTGCACTTCATCAATTATCTCTTCATACTGCATAGAACTGCATCCGACCAGTTGAGGACCCGAGGCTTTGTGCGCTCTATAGTGTATTGGAAATAGCTATGAAGAGACATGTGCGGAGCCATACTCCCAGCCATGTGTGCAATAGTAAACACGATGGTTCATAGGGTCAGATATTGGACCCCCCAAATGGAAACCTTACCCTTTCTTCTCTCTGCTTTGGGAACACAATACTAGTGACAATACTCGCTCATAGGGAGTCCATTGCCTCTACCTCCAGTCAAAGTAGCATGGCATCCACGCCGTGACAACCCTGTCAGAAAATATATATCCTCAATATCTAGTGCCAGCGTATGGAATTCCACATGAAATAACTGTTAATCCATGTCCCACATGTGGACCAGGTATTCCAACAATCTAAGTTGGGCTCTCATGCCCGAAATCCTGAAGAATTTCAAGAGCCCATAGTCTTGGAGGGTAGCGACTGTACCCGGGTCATTCCCGACAATGGCGTCATCCTCCTCATGTTCTCTTTCTTTCCATTCCAACATTGTGATGGTCAAACACCTGAAAAAGAGCCATGAGAGGGAAGTCAACAACTTGTTTTAAACTCTTGCATACTTTTTATTGAGCAAAACTTCACTTTAAAATCCATTTTTCGACCCCTGCAGGTGGACCTTTTGCACAGTGCGAGATTCTCACAGGTGCCCTAAAGGCCACCTGTGAGAATCTTAGATTCTTGCAGGTCCTGCATGGCCCACCTGCGAGAATGCTTGGGTGCATGTTCCAACCCTAAAATGGACTCAAAACCCAAAATATTGCCAATAAAAACAAAAAATAAACCATAGAAAAGTTAGAGAATCAAGAGATTACCTCGTTGGCTGAAATTGTTCGCCGAATGATCGCTTGTTCCTCCTGCAATCGAGAAAATAAATTTGGTGGAAAATGAGGTATGTTGGACAAGTTTTTGGGCAAAGTAACAATGAAATGGTAAAAAGTCCTTTTTCACCCATATTTATTCACTTTTTACTATTTTTTATTGATTTTTTATATTATTTTTATTGCTTTGTTTATAAAACCTAATTCCCTAATGGCCTTATGAGTGTGTTTTTTCGCAAATATAACAACTTCTAAGTCCGAATGAGGGGATACGAGTGTTTTTTCTTTTTGTCGCATATACAACTATTTTTTTAGGGTTTTTTAGAAAAACCTTGAGCTTAGTCTTCATTCGCTCTCGCGCTCGAAAATATATGAGAATGTAACCGAGTATACTTTTTCTCGTCTTTTCGTACTCGTCATGGTAACATGAAAACGAAGAACGTAAAGGAGTATCCTTTAAGCTCTTTTCACGCTCCATAAAAACAAAAAGATTACCGAGCGATCTTGCTCTTTTCACACTCATTAAAGTATTTAAAGAAAACGTTCAACGGGCGATACTTTATCACTTTTTTGGTCCCATCAAACTCTTTTACGAAAAAGGAACTGGGAGAGTTCTCTTTAAGTGTTTTTCAGACTCTCAAAACATGAAAAACCCCAGATTTTTCTATCCTTGGACTCGTTAAACAAACATCGAAAGACCTGCAATGGGACCGAACCACTCCTTCCTAGGGTTCGTTAAATATACTCTGAGGGACTCGTCCAAAGGATGAGCTTACATCAACAAGCATATGTTATCCTCCTCAAGCTTGTGTAAAAATAAAGAGGTACTCGCCAGAAATGGTGGGGAAAATTTTGGGAAAGGGATGTGTTTTCGTATTCATATTAATGGCAGTAAGCGTCACTCTTGAACATGACACCCCCTATTCGTCATTTGAATCCGGGTTGGGAAATCCATTTGTCTCTCGTTCGACTTTCTACAAGGTCATATCTTGGGTCGTCTTTGAGTTAGTGCTGCCAAGTCCTTGGTCGTGTCGTTCATATGTTCAAGAGAAGTTCATACAATCCCTTTATTGAGTCGGCCATCTATAGTTGTCCATTCTTACTATGTTGGCCTTCCCTGTGTTTGTTTCAACCCGTATTCATACTTTGTTTCACCCTCAAAATATGTTACTTATTTTGTGTCATTTATGGGGGATACATCAAGGCCCTCCTGTGATGAGTCTTGTTCCGTCGACTCCAACTCATTATCCGAAAATGAGACTTAGAAATCATTTAGTACCTTGGAACCTGCATGCCTTAATGGCAGGTCTCTTCGCTTTCGACAGGGGTTTCACATCATTGATGCCTGATCGAGAGATTCTGCCGAGTGCTCGACTTCAGCTCATTCATTCGCATTCGTTCGGATTATACTTCGGTACCTTGGGAGTAATTGACATCAATAGTGATTTCCCTCACACTTGTTAACAATTTTCATCAATGACCGGTAATCAAGTGGTTTCTACCATGTTTGACTTCAACACATGTAATTGCATGGCTAGATTCGTACTTTCAGGTGACGAGATTGAAGACCCTAGGTCTCATCTTTTTTTATCTAGGCTACGATGGAGTATGTATGATTTGTATCTGCATATAGATCCACTTTGTATGTCATGTGGCTATGTCATTATTAAGTCCTCTCACATAGATCCACAGTGTATTCCTGGTGGCTGTGTAGCATTTTGGCGACATGGATCCACGGTGTATAATCAGTGGCCATGACCTACGTTTATGATTCCATTCATTTGTGATATGATCATGGGAATGCCTACCTCAGAACTGGTATTATATTCTACAGATGCTTGGTTGTTTATAGGTTTCTGATTAGGTGGGCTCCTTGTTTCTGACACACACATGCATTTTACAAAGTATTTCGACTATCACAAGTTCCGGCCTCATAATTTGGGTGGCATTCTGTTACACATGATTTTGGTCACTCTGGTGATGTCTCTACAAGTGATGTATTCAGGCTCCCACAAGGACTTTTTGCCTGAGAAAAGTGATTGCTCTCTTCTTCCAAAAAACACATTTTTAAGATGAGTTCGTAGGATGCCTATATTACAAGGTGAAAAAATCCATCATTCTCGTAGGCAACCCAAATTTAGGGTGTGAACTATTTGCAGTCTGCTCTATAGGTAGGGTGCGAACCTGTTTCAAAGATTGGAAAAGAGAAGAGGTCATGAAGGTTCTAGAAGGGAATCTTCTAGAAAATGAGTTGTCATTCACATGGTTGGCTTCCTACTGACTTCTCAGATTTAGTGGGATCATCCTCATCCATTTAACCATCTCTGCTTCTCCTATATATTGAAAGGCTTCTCATGGAAAAGGTTAAGAAAGATTGAATGAAGAATTGGTGAGAAAATTGTGTGAAGAAATCTATTTGGACAGAAGCTTGAGGACTCTATTTGGTCTATCCAGTTGTATTGGATCTTCTTCATGAAAAGTGTAGAGAAAGTGTGTGTGTTGGAACCAAGTTTCACTGAAAGGAATCTTGTGACATCAATGTGATCTGGTTGTATCTTCTACTTTCATTTAATATAATACAACGACATGTCCCTTTCCCATAAAATCACTCTTGTTTTATTGCATAACTCCTTGATCATATGCATAGGTTGACATTGAATATACTTTGCTATATTCACTTTGGTTGGTTTGTGTTGTCTTGGAATTGATTTCACAAGAGCACCAAAGCAAAGTAGGAACAACAGAGACCCAAGGAAGTGATAGAAAGGTATGTCACTTGTTCCTTCTTAGTAGTAGATTCAATGATCGCAACTTAGGGAAAGAGTCATGTCTTGTCCTATTTTGTTCTAGATCCAGGTGGATCTAGGGAGATCTGTTACTGTCTGCACCTACCGATTTATCTGATAACACCTCGCCTCTTATTTATACTCTCTAAGTAGCTTCCTTAAAAACATCTTCTAGGTCACTTGGCCGACTTTCCTTATTTTAGGGTTAACCCACTTCTAATTTATCCATTAAAATTATTATTGAAATAATTTATTTTGTATTCAATTTGAATTATAATACACTCATCACTTCACTTTATTATTTATCCTTTAAAATTCTCTTAAACCACTTTGACTACTTTGACCTTTTGGGTCTTCTAGATGACATATGAGGGACCTACAACTTTGTAAGGCCATAACTCTCAAACCGTGAGGAGTTATGTGACGTTCCACATACCACCATAAATGGCATGACATGTACTATCCATATAGAATAGTATTATTTTAAAATATATCATAACTCATACTATTACCCATCAAACAAACTTGGGTCCATTAACCAAACCCGGGGTCTCCAACTTCTCATGGCTATAACTCTCTAACCATGAGGAGTTATGTTACGTTCCACATACCACTGGAAATGGCATGATAAGCACTATCCATCTAGCATAGTTTCCCTGAAAAATTCACTATACTTCATCTCATTATTCCACAATTAAGCATGGTTTCTCTTACTCTGCAAAGCATCTTCCCATGAGGGCTTTCACCATAAGGGAACCACTTTAGATTTCATCCATATTTACTTCTTATTAACCATGAATAAACAATAATGAGTCATATTTACATCAAACAATATTGGTTCCATTACCCAAATCTTTGTGCTACAGGGCTTTCTTCAAGGGTTGACATCAATGACAACCAACCTTAATCAACAATCTCCCCCTTTGACATTGATGACAACACTCTGATGCAATAATAAAATCATATCACTCATGCTCCCCCTGAAACCATGCCTCTGTCCTCTACATATAATAAATCTTCTTCCCCTAGAACCATGCCTCTGTCCTCTGCATCTGATAAATCTCTCCCCCTTTGTCATCAATGGCAAAGATATATTTCCATCCGGGGATTCTCCCCCTGACTGAACTATCCTCTTATGGTGCTTCCTTGTGTACATCTAAGACATATAAGATAAGAATTCAAAAATCATTAAAAAAATATTCATTTTGGAGTAGAAATAACTCCAAGTCTTTGGTGAAGATATTCAAAGGCTTCCCGTGGAAGTGGTTTTGTAAATATGTCTGCCACTTATTCTTTTGTGCCCACATACTCAACTCTGATGTTCTTTTTTGCAACCTATTCCCATAGAAAGTGATACTTGATTGAAATGTTCTTCATCTTGGAGTGCATCACCGGGTTTTTTGAGGTATTGATGGCACTTGTATTATCACAATATATTGGAATGGGCTCATCATACTCAACCTATATATCTATCAAAGTTTGTTTCATCCAAAGAACCTGTGTACAATATGATGCTACTGCAATATACTCTACCTCAGCTGTAGATATAGATACTGATGATTGATTCTTGCTTAGCCATGATACCAAACACTCACCTAAGTAGAATGTTTCTCCATTGGTGCTTCGTCAGTCATCAATACAACCTGCCCAATATGCATCTATGTAGGCAATAAGTGATAGATCTTTTCCTTTTGGATACCATAATCCAAACTCTTTTGTTCCTTGTAGATATCTGGAGATCCTCTTTACTGCTAATACATGTGATTCCTTTGGTGCTTCTTGAAATCGTGCCACCTGTCCAACTGCTTGCATTACATCTGGTCTGGATGTTGTTGCATATAGTAGGCTGCCAATCATTGACCTATATTGTCTCTGATCTGTAGACTTCAAATCATCATCTTTGCTCAACTTACAACTGGTTTGCATGGGAGTGATAATTGGTTTGCAATCTTCCATTCCGAACCTATTTAACATTTCTCTGATATACTTGGTTTGAGAAATAAAAATTCCTTGGTTGCTTTGACGTATATGAAGTCCCGGAAAGAAGGATAGTTCTCCAAGTAACGACATCTCGAATTCATTATGCATGTCTTTTGCAAATATCTGGCTTAACCTGTCATCATCACTACCAAAAATAATATTATCAACATAAAATTCAATTAATCAAATATTACCTCGACTTACCTTGATGTAGAGGTTGTTGTCTGCACTTCCTTTTCTGAACCCTACCTGCTGCAGATACTTATCCAGTCTGGAGTACCATGCTCTAGGAGTCTGTTTTAGAACATACAAGGCCTTCTTTAATTTACACACATAGTCTGTGTTCTATGACAACGAAAATCCTTCTGGTTGTTCAATGTAGACTTTTTCTTCAAGTTCCCCATTTAGAAAAGATGATTTTACGTCCATCTGATATACTTTAACATTTTTGGATCATGCATAAGCTAAAATAAAATGGATTGCTTCCATTCTGGTAGCTAGGGAAAATGTCTCTTCAAAGTCGATTCCTTCAATATATGCATATCCTGTACATACCAATCTAGCTTTTTCCCTTGTAACCTGTCCATCTTCATTCAATTTATTCCTGAAAACCCATTTTGTGTCGATCAAATTCTTATTCTTTGGTTTTGGAACCAATTCCCAAGTGCCATTTTTCTCTATTTGATCCAATTCTTCATCCATGGCCTTATTCCAAAATTCATCCTTGCTGGCTTCTTTAAAACAATTTGGTTCAATTGTAGATAAAAGTGCTAGGTGTGTTTGTTCTGGTGAACGGATTTTTCTTCTAGTTACAACTCCTACATCTTTGTTTCAAATAATCTAATTTGAAGGATGATTCTTCTGTACTTGTTTTCTAGGTGTCTTTGGAGATACTTGTTGAACTTGCTCTTATGCTTTTGTCGAATTCTGTTCATCTTCATCTTCCTCTTCTACTTCTTTTTCATCTTCTTCTTCGAAAAGTTGTTCCATTGATTTGTTTTCTTCTTCCTTTGATTTTGGTCTGCCTGTTTCATCAATTGTTACGTTGATGATTTCCACAACTTTGTTTAATCTTAGATTGTAACACTTGTATGATTTCCTTGTACTTGAGAAACCAACAAGTATTCCTTTGTCCACACGAGAGTCAAACTTTCCCATTCCGCCATATTCTCTTTTGATGTAGCATTTGCTTCCAAAAACTTTGAAGTGCTTCACATTTGCTGGTCTTCCTTTCCATAGCTCGTAGGGAGTTTTATCAGTGTTGTTTCTGAGCATTACTCTGTTTTGAATGTGAACTGTTGTATGCACTG
>ML777156.1:397588-444777 GCA_009831015.1 Picea engelmannii
ACCAATTTCCCTGAACCTTCTTTTCTTATCTCACACTTTTGTGAATTGAAAGTAACTTTATGACCTTGGTCACACATTTGACTCACACATAAAAGATTATGTTTCATATCTTCTACTAGTAGAACATTTTCTGCCTTTTCATTTTTGTTCCCAATTTAGACTGTGCCTTTTCCAATGATTTTGTCTGAATCATCATTTTTGAAGGAGACTGATCCATCTCTTTCCTTTTGCAATGTAAGAAACTTGTCTCTATCACCTGTCATGTGTTTTGAACATCCACAGTCAACATACCAACCACATATCTTCTGTTTAGCTTGTAGAGCGACTGTGCATTCTTCATTGCTATATTGATCTTGCTTTCTTATCCATGTCGTTTTATGAGGTTCTTGTTTGTGACTCTGTTGAGGTTCTTTAGGAGGGACTGTCATTTTGCAATTTTTGGCCATGTGTCCAAAATTGTTACATTTGTAACATTCCACTTCAGTGCTCAAAGATTCAAACCTGTTGTAACTTCTTCTCTGTGTTTCACTAGGTATTCTTGAATAACCCCTTTGTGTATGGCTCTCAAAGTAGTTATTGTTCCTATTGTTAGCTCTGCAATTTTTAGCTTTACGTCCAAAATTATTACATGCATAACATAAACCAAAAAATATAGTTTGATACCTAGTAGTTGAATATCTTCTGAAATGAGGTTCTCTTATGAATCCTTCTTCTTCTTGATGTCTGTCTATCTCTTGTTCATTTTGAAATATGAATCTTCTTGGTGGAGGAGTGTCCCTGTAATCTTCCTTGTTTATCTTTTTATCCCCTTTGATTTTTTCTGCAAAGCTTTTTGGATTTGTTTCTTTCTCTGTTGTTTTGGAGATTGATCCCTTTTCTATCTGATTGTATCCAAGTCTGGACTTGTCAAGATGAGATTTTTGACTGCTGATAATGTCATCCAGAACTTTTGAGCTATTCTACATATTTTTATTTTGAATATCCTTTCTTAGTGTGACAATCTTGGCTTCCAAGTTTCCAATGATCCTGTCCTTTCCTTCTAGCTGTTATTTGAGTGCTTCTTCAATTCTTTTATCTTATTCAATTTGAACCTTCAATTTTGTGATCATTTGTTCTAGTTCTTAAGTGTCTTTTTTCTTATCTAGTTCTGTTTGTAGTTTCTTGTTTTTATTCTTTTCTCTTCTGATAACTTCTATGACACTCATTAATTATTCTCGGAAGTCAACTTATGCCTCTTCAATTTCTTCTTCATATTCTTCTTCGGAGTCTTCTTTATCAGTGTCTTCTACTACCATGAATATAACTCTCCCTGTTTCACTATCACTGACTTCATCTTCATCTGATGATGAGATGTCTTCTTTGGTGCAAAAGATTTTCTTGAAAACTTTATTTGTAGTTCTTTTACCTTTATATGTTTGTCTGCCTTTTGAGTAACCTTCATCATTTCTCTTTTTCTTATGAGGAAATTTGTTAGAAAAATTACCAATACCATCACAATTAAAACAAATTAAAGGAAGCTTACCTCTATACCTACCATTGGTTCCCTTGTTCAGTMTTTTGACGAAGTTGTCCACTTCTTCATCATATTCCGAGACGTCCCTGCTGCTACTATATCATTCTTGTTCATTTTTCTTTTGCTTTGATCTTTTGGATGCTTTGAAGGTTACTTCTTTACATGTGGATTTTCCTGTCCAGTTCTCATCTCATATGCTGTGAAGATTCTGTGCTTATTGAGTTTAGATCCAATATTTCTTGTAGTGTTGATATCTTAGGGTTGAATCTCATAGGAAGAGATCTTAGTACCTTTTGAACAATTACAGATTCTTCGATTTCTTATCCTAATCCTATGATTGCATTCACTGTTTCATCGACTCGTAAGAACTAGGTTGGAATATCTTCATCTTTCTTCATTTTTAGTTGTTCGAACTGACCTCTGTAAGTTTGAAGCTTTGCTACTTTGACTTTTGAATCTCCTTCATAAATATTTTGAAGCTTATCCCAAATCTCTTTAGTAGATTTACAATGTGAAACTTTGGTGAATACCGTATCACTGAGACCATTCAAAAGTGCATTTTTGGCTTTGGAATTATTCTCACCAAGTTTCACTACTTTGTCATTTGTTGGTGGAACTGCTGGCGTTGTGTATCCATCTACAATTGATTTCCAAACTTGAAATCCATGTGCCTGTATATATGTCTTCATCCTTATGCTCCAAAAATCATACTTCTGTCCATCAAACTGTGGCATTCCTTTTTTATATGAGTTGGTACTCTCCATGATCTACCTTTCAGTGGTTAAACTGATTTATGAAGGAACCGGTTATGATACCAATTGTTGGATTACTGAGAGGGGGGTTGAATTAGTAATAGCATAATTATAATCCTTTTTATTCAATTGTTATATCAATGTAGAATTATTATCCAATAATAAGCAGTAAGAAATAAACAATCACATACATATACAGTACACTAGTGTTTTACATGGAAACCCAAATCGAGAGAAAACTACAGAATGATTTTTCTTATATGTGTTGAAGAATTACATTCATTGGAAGCACCAACCTCCTTTGTTTTCCAACTACAATTGGAAGGAGGATCCAACTTCCTTTGTTTTCCAACTGCAACTGGAAGGAGGCTCCAACCCCCTAGTTTCTCAGGCTACAACCTGAGGGAAGCTCCAACTCCCCAATTCTCTGGCTACAACCAGAAGGAGGCTACAACCCCTTATGTTCTCCAACTACAACCATAAGGTTTCTACAACCACCTGTCCTTGCCCCATCTTCCCACCCTGAAGTAGAAGTAGAATGATGGAACCACTATCACACTATCACCGTGAGATATACTGCTGTAAATATGTACCAATAAATCTGAACCATGCATCAACATGTACCTCAACCTTAATAAACAGTTGATACCTCATATTTATATATTTTTCTCATTAATATGGAGGGTGGGGTTGCGACAAACACACAGACTCTTATCCCTTGACCTAGCCTTGAAATATTCTCCATCTAGGTGGTGGGATACTCATAAAGAAACTCTGTCCACTGGGGATGAAGTCAATCTTGCTATACAACATTGGTTTCTTCCACCAAAAAATATATTGAAGCTGGAACAAGATCGAAAGCCGAAGATTCAGTTGTTATCCTTGGAAATATATGATGGTAAGGCTAACCTAGTTGCATACATTGAGCATTGTTTGCAAGTGTGGAAATTTGCACAAATCCCATCCTATCTATGGATAGATCACTTCTTTCATTCTCTAGGAACAATTCCCAAATCATGGTATGTGCACGAGGAAACAAGAAGAAAAACATTATACTGTAAGACATTTCAGAATCAGTTCTACCATGATTTCTTGTTCTCTGGTAAGACTCTCGAAATAATAGTTGGGATCCAAAAAAATCAAGAAGTTGTTTTTTAGTACTGAGGTTAAGCCTAAATATCCACTTACAATTTTCTCTGAGCATGAACACTTGCTTCAATATAGTTTGTATCCATCCCCCATAAGAGTACCCATGGCTTGTAGTAAATTTGATAAATACCCCGAGGATCTAGAGGACTTGGAGAAACTTAGAAATTTAACCTTTTAGGAATCCACCGAAACAAGAGAAGTCAAGGATACCATATTAGGTGTGTTAGCACTAGAAGTCACCTTCAGATTGCGTTGAAGGTAAGCCCAGTACCCATCAGTTTATATGTCACAATGAATAAATTTAAAGGGGGTCGAATGGGTGCAGACTCAAGATAATATCGTTCTAACTTAGAAAACTAGGTCAGCATACACAAGAAGGTGAGGTATTGATTAACTTCAGTTAGTGAGTTGTAGTAAGGGTGAGTAGGAGGAAGAACTAGAGAGAAGAATGTAGATGTCTACTATGGACATCTAGTATTCCAGTAGCTTAAGGAGGAACAACTCAGAAAACAAGATCCTCTTGGATTCAAAGTTTTAGAAAATGATGAAGAATGTTACAACAAAACTACAATCGAACCTACATTATAATACAGACATAAAAATCCATGTGAATATTTCGATAATGGACACTCTAGCATTAGAGGTAAACAAGATGGAAAAAAGTTGACTTAGATTAAACCAGAAGTCTCAAATACAGATACATAACCAGAAGAACCAGATCTTCATTAAAAATTTACAATACAGGAGCCTAGCTCAACCATCGACTATAACAAAATATCAAAATGACTCCTATATACTCAATACAATTCGCCACTGCCAGCAGAGGCATGCCCGAGTCTTTGCATTCAAGGCTTTATGTCTACATGTTCTCTGGCAGACTGAGCATGCAGTCTTCTGTCAGACGCAATCATGTTTCAATAGGAACTTGTAGAAGAACCGACTTGCTAACAGTCCGACCTGGATTTCAATTTATGTGGTGAGACGAGGTTTCAATCACCTCTCTCACTTTCATTAACTACCTACATCGAGATTGAAATGAGGATTAATTCCTAGGGGGAAACCACACGCTACTCTCATATAGGATTTTATATAAACACGTGATTGTGGGGCTGCTCAAAGGTGGTTTGGGTTCACACCACTTTTGAGCCCAAAATCCACCACCTTTTTCCATGTAGTCTTAAGAAAACCACAGTTTCAATTGTGGGATTGATCAAGAAAATTATCGCTTGAGCACCTCGCGTCCTCGCAATGGACTGTGGTCGTCGATCTTGTGATATTGGGAGAGGATTTATGATCAACGACTCGAATCTTTCCTCTTCAGATCAATGGATTATATCTTCTCTTTTTGAATTGATGACCAAGATATGCTTCGTGATTTGGGCTTCAGACATTTCAAACTTCAAGATTTATCTACCCCAAGAAAATCCTCCGGAGCTAGGGATCCGATGACACGTGGCTCTTAGATTTGGATGGCTGAGATCCACTTCAGGTTTTCAGGACTTCGAGCACTTTGGTGCTTCAGGACTTTGAGCACTTCGGGCGCTTCCTGTGCAGACCATGGACTTGGATGACCTGTTGCCCTAGACAACTATATGTGATAACATTTGGCTCCATAGGGGATGACATGCTCCCTGCGAACTGCCAAGAAAATGTAGTTACAATCGCCTTCTGCATTGGGCTATGGATTCAAGCTCAAAACACCCTGCTGAGGAATATAGGTTGATAAGTAAAAAAATGAAAACAAACATACATGGGCTCCATAAGAGAATATTTATATACAGTCCTAGACTAATTGATTTTTACATGGTGCTAGGTGAAAGCAAATTTCCACCATATCCATTGAAGTAACTTCCTAACTGGAAGTTATTTTACTCTGTCAGGGATTGATAATAGACGATGCAATCGTGACAACAAAACAATTACATCCTTCATCTTTCCTCCGAAGGCTGAAGTTGAGATAAATATAGGTGGCTCCAAGGCATGAAGGAAATGCAGCTCCATGTACTTGCTGATAGGCTCATAGAACGAGTGGAAAACTCCAGAAAATTTGTAACATATAGCTTGATCTGCTCCACAACTTCTCACACATGGTTGAATATCTCTGGTAGGCATAGGTGGATGAGAAGTGGAGACAAGCTGACTGATCCGAGGTGGTGGCTGCTCACTTATAGGCTTTGGACATGCTATTATATGCACCTTTGGCTGCTCCTCTTCTTCTTCATGGCTCCCCCAAGGATCAGATTCATAATCATCATACACAGGAACCATGAAAAATCTCTGCTCTTCATCTCTTTCGCTGGGATATTCATCAAAGATGGGCTTCTGTCGATTAGTATATACATCAACTTCTTCCTCGCAAGCAGGGTTTTTCAAAACATCTGATTTAGGGACAAAGATATCCTCCACATTTTCCTCATAAGAACAACAAACAACAACTGCCTCAGTCAAATATCCAGGAGAAATATCTACTACAGAAAACATTTGCTCATAGACATCAGAATTTTCAAAAGAGTCATGTTGGTCTTCATGAACATCTAAAAGAACAAATACATCTGAAATCATGCAAGATGTTTCTGCGCTACAACCATCATAATGAATATCATCCAACACCTATATACCTTCATAGCAAATGCTTTCCTCCACAGTAAGAAAATCATCAAAAATATGGTTTTCATGGCTAGCAAAATCTTCATGAAACAAGGAGAACTCATCACAACAGTTTTCATAAAGACACTCAACTGGAAAACAATCTTTACAAAACAAATTGAAAGCTGCATGAAAACTGTATAAAGATTTTATTCTTGCAACGGGAAGAGATCGACACCAATCTAGAGAAGATCGTTTCAATGAATATCTGAAAATCTTGATCTGAACATCTTTATGCACGATATGAAGCTGATGAATAAAATCATGAAAAAGGAGCAAGTGTTTAGCTGGTACCTCACCCTACTTTCCTTGAAACTTGGGAAGGCTACATTCCCATTCCTCTCTACTAGGTAGTGGGTTATGGGAACCAACTATCTTTGAAAAATAATAGAAAGCAAACCTCTGAGCTAAGATTTTGTCCATTTTAAACCAGTGGAGTCGCCAATCGATTCTTCAACCATGGAGTCCCCAAGTGAATGATGTGTCGAATGAGTGTGTCTGGTCTTTGTTCACCATCAAAGATCAGATCTGTTCGTTGGGTTCTCCTAGGGAGCTTCATGTGTAGCTAGAAGAAGCCACACTGAAACAATGGAGTCACCTCAGTGGATTCACCACAGTGGATTCGCCAGGTGCAAGCACAATCTTCAAAGGTTCTGATATCTGATGGACCTTCAGAATCAAAAGTTCATTGTCGTTCTACCCAGTGAAAGGTATTCAATTCATTCCCCAACAACGGTGCCAGAAATGTTAGCACTAAAATTCACCTTCAGATTGCGTTGAAGGTAAGACTAGTACCCATCACTTTATATGTCACAATGAATAAATTTCAAGGGGGTCGAATGGGTGGAGACTCAAGCTAATATCGTTCTAACTCAGAAAACTGGACCAGCATGCACAAGCAGGTGAGGTCTTGATTAAATTCAATCAATAAGTTGTAGTAAGGGTGAGTAGGAGGAAGAAATAGAGAGAAGAATGTAGAGGTCTACTATGGACATCCTGTCTTCCAGCAACCTAAGGAGGAACAACTTAGAAAAAAAAGATCCTCTTGGATTCAAAGTTTCAGAAAAGGATGAAGAACGTTACAACATAACTACAATCAAACCTACATTACAATACAACCATAACAATCCATGTGAATCTTTCAATCATGGACACTCCATCATTAGAGGTAAACAAGATGGAAAAGAAGTTGACTTATATTAAACCAAAAGTCTCAAATATAGATACATAACCAGAAGAACTAGAGCTTCATTAAAAATTTACAATACAAGAGCCTAACTCAACCATCAACCATAACAAAATATCAAAATGACTCCTATATACTTAGAACACTTCTCCACTACCAGTAGAGGCATGCCTGAGTCTTTGCATTCAAGGATTTATGTCTGCATGTTATCTGGTAGACTGGACATGCAGTCTTCTATTAGATGTGAGATTTTGTCAGACACAATTGTGTTTCAGTAGGAACCTGCAGAAGAACCAACTTGTTGACAGTCCGACCTGGCTTTCCATTTATGTGATGAGACAAGGTTTCAACCACCTCTCTCACTTTCATTAACTACCTACATCGAGATTGAAATGTGACTTAATGCCCAGGGGGAAAGCACACACTGCTCTTGTATAGGACGCTATATAAACACGTGATTACGGGGCTGCTCAAAGGTGGTTTGGGTTCACACCACTTTTGAGCCCGCAATCCACCACCTTTTTCCACATAGCCTCTTTGCCAAACCACAATTTCAATTGCGGGAATTCTCAAGAAAATTATCACCCAAGCATGTCGCGTCCCCACAATGGACTATGGTCGTCGATCTTGTGATATTGGGCAAGGTTTTATGATCAATGCCTCAAATCTTCCCTCTTTAGATCAATGGATCAGATCTTCTCTTTTCAAATCGACGACCGAGATCTGCTTTGCAATTTAGGCTTCAGATTTTTCAAACTTCAAACTTTATTTTCCCCAAGTAAATCCTCTGGAGCTAGGGATCTGATGATGCGTGGATCTTGGATTTGGACGACCGAGATCCACTTCGGGTCTGCATACTTCGAGCACTTCGGTGCTTTGGGCACTTTGGGCACTTCCTGTGTAGACCATGGACTTGGACGACCTTCTACCCTTGACAACCATATGTGATAACATTTGGCTCCACAGGGGATGAAATGATGCCTGTGATATGCCAGGAAAAAGTAGTTCTAGTCGCCTTCTGCATTGGGCTATGGAGTTAAGCTCAAAACACCCTGCTGAGGAATACAAGCCGATAAGTAAAAAAATGAAAACAAACATACATGGGCTCCATAAGAGATTATTTATATACAATCCTAGAATAATTTATTTTTACACGGTGCTAGGTGAAATCAAATTTCCACCATAGCCATTCAAGTAACTTCCTGATTGAAATTTCTTTTATTCTGTCAGCGACTGATAACAGACGATGCAATAGTGACAATAGAACGGTTACATCCTTCAGCTTCCCTCTAAAGGTTGAAGTTGAGATAAAGCTAGGCGGCTCCAAGGCATGAAGGAAATGAAACTCCATGTACTCGTTGAAAAGATCATAGAATGAGTGGAAAACTCCAAAAAAATTGTAACAGACAACCCGATCCACTCCACAGCTTATCACACATGGATGAATATCTCTGGTATGCATAGGTGGATGAGAAGCAGATGCAGGCTGACTGATCCTAGGTGTTGGATGCTCACTTATAGGCTCTGGAAAGGCTATAAACTACACCTCTGGCTACTTCCTCTTATTCTTCATGGCTCCCCCAAGGATCAGATTCATAATCATCATACATAGGAACCATTAAAAATATCTTCTCTTCATCACCTTCACTGGGATATTCATCAAAAATGGGCTTCTCTCAGTCAATATCTGCAACAACTTATTCCTCGCAAGCAGGGTTTCTCAAAACATCTCATTCAGGGACAGAGATATCCTCTGCATTTTCCTTATAAGAATAACAAACAACAAACAACATTTGCCTCAGTCCCATATCTAGGAGAAATATCTACTACAGAAAACATTTTCTCATAGACATCAAAATTTTCAAAAGAGACATGTTGGTCTTCATGAACATCTAAAAGAACAGATACATCTTAAATGATGCCATATGTTTCTGTGCTACAACCATCATAATGAACATCATCCAACACCTCTAGACCTTCATAGAAAATGATTTCCTCCATAGTAAAAACTTCATCACAAATATGGTTTTCATGGCTAGCAGAATCTTCATGCAACAAGGAAAACTCATCACAACAGTTTTCATAAAGACACTCAGCTGGAAAATAATATTTACAAAATGAATTGAAAGCTACATGAAAACTGTGCAAAGAGTTGATGCTTGCAATGGGAAGAGATCGACACCAATCAAGAGTAACTCCTTTCAATGAATATATGAAAAGATTGATCTAAACATCTTTATGCACGATATGAAGTTGATGAATAAAATAATGAAAAAGGAGCAAGTGTTCAGTTGGTACCTCCCCATCCTTTCCTTGAAACTTGGGAAGGCTACATTCCCATTCCTTTCTACTAGGTAGTGGGTTAGGGGAGCCAACTATCTTTGAAAAATCACATAAAGCAAACCTCTGAGCCACGATTTTTTTCATTTTAAACCAATGGAGTCGCCGATCGATTCTTCAACCATGGAGTCACTCGGTGAATGATGTACCGAATGAGTGTGTTTGGTATTTTTTCACCATCAAAGACTATATCTGATCGTTGTGCTCTCCTAGGGAGCTTCAGGTGTAGCTAGAAGAAGCTACACTGAAATAGTGGAGTCGCCACAATGCAGTCGCCATGTGCAAGCACAATGTTCAAAGGTTCTGATATATGATGCACCTACAAAATCAGAAGTTCGTTGTCATTCTACCCAGGGAAAGGTCTTCAATTTGTTCCCCAACAACGGTGCCAGAAATGTTAGCACTAGAAGTTACCTTCAGATTGCGTTGAAGGTAAGCCCAGTACCCATCAGTTTATATGTCAAAATGAATAAATTTAAAGGGGGTCGAATGGGTGCAGACTCAATATAATATCATTCTAACTCAAGAAAATGGACCAACATGCACAAGCAGGTGAGGTCTTGATTAAATTTAGTCAGTAAGTTGTAGTAAGGGTGAGTAGGAGGAAGAACTAGAGAGAAGAATGTAGAGATTTGCTATGGACATTCAGTCTTCCACTAGCCTAAGGAGGAACAACTCAAAAACCAAAATCCTGTTGGATTCAAATTTTCAGAAAAGGATAAAGAACATTACAAAAGAACTGCAATTGAACCTACATTACAATACGTCCATAACAATCCATGTTAATCTTTCAATCATGGACACTCTATCATTAGAGGTAAACAAGATGGAAAAGAAGTTGACTCAGATTAAACCATAAGTCTCAAATACAGATACATAACTAGAAGAACCAGAGCTTCATTAAAACTTTACAATACAGGAGCCTAGCTCAACCATCGACTATAACAAAATATCAAAATGAATCTTATTTACTCAGAACAATTCACCACTGCCAGCAGAGGTGTTCCCGAGTCTTTGCATTCAAGGCTTTACTTCTTCATGTTCTCTGGTAGACTGCACATGCAGTCTTCTGTTAGATGCTATCTTCTGTCAGATGCAATCGTGTTTCAGTAGGAACTTGTAGAAGAACCAACTTGCTGACAATCTAGCCTGGATTCCCATTTATATGGTGAGACGTGGTTTCAACCACCTCTCTCACTTTCATTAAATACCTACATCGGGATTGAAACTTGGATTAATTCCTAGGGGGCGGCCACACGTTGCTCTTGGATAGGATGCTATATAAACACCTGATTGCGGGGCCGCTCAAAGGTGGTTTGGGTTCACACCACTTTTGAGCCCGCAATCCACCACCTTTTTCCATGTAGTCCCTTTGCCAAACCATGGTTTCAATTGCGGGACTGCTCAAGAAAATTATCGCTCGAGCATGTCCTATCCCCGCAAAGGACTGTGGTTGTCGATATTGTGATCTTGGGCGAGGATTTACGATCAACGATTCAAATATTCCCTCTTTAGATCAATGGATCATATCTTCTCTTTTCGAATCAACTGTCGAGATTTGCTTCGCGATTGGGGCTTCGAACTTTTCAAACTTCAAACTTTATTTTCCCCAAGAAAATCCTTCAGAGCTAGGGATCCGATGGCGTTTGGCTCTTGGATTTGGATGGCCGAGATCCACTTCGAGTCTTTGAGACTTTGGCCACTTCGGGACTTCAAACACTTCAACGCTTCGGGACTTCGAGGACTTCAGGCGCTTCTTGTGTAGACCACAGACTTGGATGACCTGCTGCCCTTGAAAACTATATGTGATAACAAGGTGATATCAACATCTCATACACTCAACCCTTGAGGTTATGAAAAGTAAACATAGGCAGTGAGGAGAACCCTAAGATGGTTTCGTTATAGCAATATTTTCCTCACCCCATGCAACTTGCTCAGAAGGCCTTTTCCATTTCCCTATATAGACTTGAAGTCCCTTTTTGCAGTTCCTGGAGCTAAAAAATGTATTTTCCACATAAATGTGCTATAATAGCTATACAACATGTGTATACGTAGGTTTCACCATTACAGCCCATGTACTTCAGGTTGTGTGCCAAAAATTAAAAAATGGTGTCGGGTTTCCATGTCACATCATGAGATCCATGATCCTTGACCTTCCATGTAGTGGAAATACTCCGACTCAACCCTTCAGTTCCATTTGAAGGATATAAATGGGCCATATCCAAGCTATTGAGAAGGAGAAGAAATAATTCAACTTTGAGAGAAAAGTTGCTCTAGAGAAATTATTCACTTCATATTGAGTCTGCATCCCTTTGTCCTTTTAAGTATGAACACATTGTTCAGCCCCCAAGCTCTTCCCTATTTGATGGAGAACCTCATTGTCTCTCTTATATGAGCTTACCTTTGGTGGAGTATTGAAGTGGTGGAGGCCCAGCTGGAAGGGACTTAGTTTCTCAGTTCTGCACATGCTGACACATAAGTTTCTCATTCATACACTTTTGTTGATTATATTTTAATAGAAATACTCTTTTCTCATCCAATTAATGTCTTACAAATATTTGAATTGTTATTCCATGGGAGTATTTGTTATGAATATTGATGGATTATGCTATTATTTGTGCTAAATTTACATATTATCACCATATGCTTGCGTATCTTGGTTGATTGAGGACAAGTTGTAGGTATATAGCTTTGAGTCAAGTGCTCGACAATGGACTTCATCGAACGTCTGGATGAGGTAGGATCTTTATATTGGCTTGTTAGCATGTTTTTTTATATAGCATACTTGATATTAGAGTTGATTTCTACAGTCATTTCCACATATTGTGGTTTACTCCATGCCATAGAGTAATTTTCCTCGTAACAGAATTGGCGACCATATTGGGGAGGGAATCTTATTTTTGTGGTTTGGAGTGTTTTTCTCCTTTGATTGCTCTCATTTATCTTGAGTTTCTTGTCATTTGATTGCTTGACAACCTCTTTTTATTTTGAGTATGAGTTTCTTGGCCTTATCCTTAACCTAGAAGTGTTTTAATACATATACAATGGTTTTCCCTTGACAGACGTGTACATACGTGAGTTGTCATTCTATAGGGGGTGTACATACACGATTTTCTCCTGAACAATCACGTACATCATCCTTTTTTGCTTGATTGTTGAGTTTGATGTTTGTTGGGTAACTGTTGATGGTTGTTGAGTCTTCTGACGTCTGTGTCATGACTGTTAAGTGCCTGCTGAGTGATAGGAAACCTTTCTTTGGTTGAATTTTTAGGAGGTTTTTCTTTCTCATCATCCTTTTTATCGGTTGTCCTTGCATCTTGGGATGGGTGTTTGATTCTTGATATTCTACTTGGTTTGTCTCTGTGTGAATGTTTGATTTGATGAACCCTTGTATAAAAGGGTCAATGTATGCATTTATGATATTAATAGAATTTGAATATGTGTTGCACAACTGCTGAAAGGGGGAAATTTTTCCAAGATATAGCATGGTTTCTATGAGAGAGATGGTGAAGGGAAACCAAGTATGGTTGAGATGACCCTCACTAGACCAGTACCTACTGGGAGTAATTTCTCAATAGTCCTCTGACCCAAAAATGAATTACCAGTTAGGTTGGTAGTTGGAAGCATCCTCAAGAGTTAATGAAGAGATGGGGCAGGGTACCCATTTGTAAGGCTTCCAGACCTAACCATGAATTGGTATTCAGACCCACGCAACCTTGTTGAGGAAGGAAAGAAAGGAGGTAATTCGGGGACAAAGACAGATCTGTGAGATAACAGAGTAGATAAAAACACTCTCCCAAGAAGAATAATGAATATACTTCGATTCTAAAGTTGAGAAAGAAAATTTGAGCAGTAAGATCGATCTGGATGTAAGAATACATGGGAAGGGTTTCACTACAAGATGATAAATGAGGTTGACGAGTGACTGAGGAAGTACTAGTGTAGACCTCCTTGCTTGGAGAAGAGAAAACTAGATGCTGATTTCCTGTGGGAGAATGGGAGTAACCTTCATCCTTGATTGTTGTGGAGAAAAGATAAATAATCTCTCTCAGAGCATAATGGTCTAGCTCAGGGGTGGCCAGTGGTAAATCCAGTAGGAGTGGATGTGCCTATGGTTGGGAGGAAACATGCACGCCTTTCAGCAGTTGCTTCACATTTTCAAGTTTTTATAAGTATTTTCATACTATGTGTATTATATTGAATGTGATGATGAAATGTCATTGTTTATGATTCAGTCTTTCAGTATTTGAGAAATTATTAGAAAATATCTATGATTTTTGTAAACTGTTATATCTATATGATCTTTCAATTTATCTCAATTTTGCTGCTAGATAGTCATGATTTGTGAATCCACATGAGAGAGAGAGAGGGTAGGATTGATTGAAATGCCTAAGCCCTGCCAACCCTCTGTAGTTTACTTTAGCAGGAATGTTAAGTATGAATTTTGTGCGAGAAGGGTGTTTTCCTTTAGAATATTCACCCATCTAACTAAGGGATTGTGCCCATGTCCTTAACCTAATTGCTGCTAAACGTTTAGCACTTATCCCCTAGAATTTCCAAAGTATCCATCTGACTGGGGTCTGAGAACCCTACACTAGTACAAAAGGGGATAACTCTTTTGACTTCGGGACTTTGGGATTTGTGACTCCACAATCCTTGAAAGTAGTCGAAGGCTGAAGGCGTGAATCAATGAGGATCGTCGATATAGGGATCCAGTATGTATCTCTCTCAACCGTTAGATCGGACGTAGGAAGGGAAGTGTTAAGCGCTTCAACGAAGTCTTACTTCAGGATATTTGGAATGGTTTAGTGCCAAAAATCCCGAATTCTAGATTCATGGAGTTAATCTAGGCCGTTGAAATGGGAGGGACACGTGTCCAAATATCAACAATTATCTGGGAGTTTGGGTATTTAGAGATATAGCAATGCGTGAGTTTTCCCCAAAGCTCTCCCAGCCAGAGTAAATCCTGGCCATAGACGCTAGGTACACATGGCGATAGAGCTGACGTGGTCCGGAGGGAAAGTCAAGAGATACACACACCGAACTCCCAAATTCCAAACTGCCGAAATGACATGGACCTTCAATCCTTAGATCCTTCTGGATCCTTTCGATCCATCGATCTAAGGGACCCACTGTCGACTACCTGACTAACTGGGAAAGTGTGGTGGAGCGACACGTGGCCCCTACTCGTTCCCCGTCAAGTGTCGACCATTGAACTAGGATCATTGGATGAGGGGGTTATGTGGAAAGAGATCCTATACTCTGAAGATTCTGTACTTCAAAGGAATCCATCCAAGAATTTATGAAGTATGAAATTGTCGAAGTTGCGAGTGCTGAAGTGGATCTCGATTGTTGGTCAAAGAGAACACGTGGCGTTAGATCCGAGAGTCCGAGGATTTAGTTCTTCAGGGGATTTACATAGAGACCAGTCGGTAAGCCCCGAAGCCCATAGCCGTGAAGTAACGAGGATTGTGGATCTACGAATCCATGTGGATACATCTCGGCCGTGCTATGGGGGTGACGTGGCCCATTGACGTCATTCTGAGTGACGTGGACACACAACCAAGGTGCCATGTGTAGCCAAAAATTATCCAATTAAACCATCCCTTGTGCCTATTAGAGAAGGACATGTGCCAGCCCCTAAGTAGGACACGTGTCACCACTTGACCCTTTCCGCATGTCAACTGTTAAATCGTGCTCGCCTAGCCAACAAGGCCAGTGACGTGTTTGGGACTCTGGAAGTATGGACAGTTTTAGGGGTTTGGAAGATTTGAAGGTAGTATGATAAAGATTGATTCAACGAGAATTGTTGAACCCTGATCGTCGAAGGGCCCAAGCCATGTAGCATGAATTCAAGAGGTTTGATAATAATTTGATAAAGGTATTGGACCTTGATCATGTTTTGAAGAATACTTGGTCATATTTGACTGTTTTTGGGACTACGATAGTTTTCCAAAGATGGAGTGCAATGCAAAGTAGAAATTAAGGAAGCAAGACCTATTTTTGGGTCTCTTTTAGGGGTTTGGGTTGATGTAATAGGAAAGGGATGTTGGCCCGTGGGTTTACCCACGCTTAGGCCCATTTTGTAATCTATAAATAGATACTTAGTCAATGTAAGTGGTAGTAGTAGTACATCTATGTGATGTATAGCTAAAATCTTAGTGCTAGTAGCTGGATCTGTGTGATTAAATGTATATTGTAAGTGCTTTGTGCATGATTGTAAAGAGATTGAGAAGCTAAGTGCAATTTTAGTTTTGTGCTGAAGTGCAAGGAAGAAGGATCTAGCGAGCTGCGCAGAGCTTCTGTCCTGTGCGAAGTAAGGGTCACTGAAGCTCTGTGCTGTAACCGCTTGACCGAGATAATATAAAGAAGAAGACTTCGTGGACTTAGCCCCAGGGTGGGGGCGAACCAAGGTAACTGTGTGTATTGTTCTTTGATTTAATGTGTTTATCTTCTTCTTGGCTAAGTGCTTGCTGTGATTAAATAGATCTAGTTATGCTCTATGCCTGTGATATATGAATGAATGTTAGATCTGATATATAAGATGATTAGTGCTTGATTTGTTGAATCTAATCTATATTTCTGTGGATAAGTACTGAATCATCTTTATTCTAAGTATTCACTGCGATGCTCTGTGTTATCTATGAAGTACCATAAGGGTTAAATATTGATGAACGTTCTATGCTAAGTGTCCTGTAAAAGATATAATCACAGATCAGTGTCCCAGCCAAGGTTGTAGATATCTGAGTCCTGCAACCACCCCTGCCTCTACCTCAAATGAGACTTCATCTGCTTCACAGGTGTTGCTGAAAGGGCCAGTAGTTAGGGTTTTGTTGGTGCGCTCTTGAGCATTGAACCCTGGGTTTGCCCCTGTTCCAACAAATGGTTCCGTTGTCAGGACCTGGAACTGTGATTGTTGGGAACTAAAGAAGAAAAATCTTTGTGCGTAGATCTGTTTCCGTAGTGCACAGTATTCTACTTGACCTGTGAAGCTTTGTGCCTAAGAAAAGAGGTCAGATCTGAAGAAAAGAGGTCAGATATGCAAGAAAGAGGTTGATACTGAAGAAAAGAAGTGAGATATGAACACTATGCTCTAAGAAAGGTAAAAGTGGAAATTTCTGAAGAAAGAAGTCATATTTGCAGAAAAGAGGTAAGCTCTGTAAGATCTGTGCTCTAATAAAGGTAAGAATAGTCAAAAGTTTTTAGATCTAAAAGCTTTGTACTCTGTAGAAGCAAGATAAGTGAAATTTTTTGTTTCTAAAAGAATGGATCTAGGTATGCTTGATAGATTATGTCCTAGCTTTCAAACTAGGGCATTAATAGATGAAATAAAGTTTGATATGAATAGGTTTGATAAGAATAATGATAAATATGTTATACCTATGCATAGAAAGAATGTTTGGACTAACAAGTGGATGCAGGATCCTAGAAAGATTTTTTTGCAGGCTAGCTACCATGATTCTGGTGCATAGTACAAAAGAAGTTGGGGAACATTTAAATGAAAGACAGGATTAACCCTCTGTTACAGTTGCAGAAGACCGGGACATCTTGCTAAGGAATGCCCTGGTGGAAGACCTAGTTGTCTCTGTTGCAAATATTGGTACCATGAAGTATTGGATTGCCCTAAAATGATTGCTAGACTTTAAAATATGAATATGGAACAAGCAAACTTTGAAGGAGATCAAGAGAGTAAAATTATAGCAGAAATCCATAAAGGAGATCAAGAGAGTAAAATTATAGCAGAAATCCATAAAGAATCAGAGAAGATATTGCTATAGATGAAAGACACATTGAATGATCACCGACATGATAGGCTATTAGAGATCTTCAAAGAAAAGGAGCAAGTTGAAGCAAGAATAGGGGACTTCGACATTGACTGTATTCTTGATGAAGAAACAAATGTGAACATTGTTCCAGAAAAAAACTTGGGAAGCTATAGGAAAGCCTGCCATGATCCCTTCCCTAGGAGGAACAAGTTTATTCAGAGGAAATTTAATAAACCTATGTGGAAGGCTCTCTCGGATACCTATGATTGTCAATGGAACTTTGACAGAGGAAGACTTTGAGATTATTGAATTTGTTGAAGATAGTGCCCCATTTACCATGCTCATACGAAAACCTTGGATTGATAGAGAACAAGCCAGATGAAAAGAGGAAGAAGAAGTGTTGGAACAAAATAAGCAAGAGTTAAAATACTTTATGACCAGAAGGATCACACACTTGATTGAAGAACATAAAAGAAGATCGCAGATATTTAATACTAGCACCTCCAATGTCGAGGCTAAGAGAACACTAGAGGATCCGCAGAAGATTGAGTCGCCTATTTTTGATACAGAAGAATTATTATCCAGAAACCCTAGGAAAGACTTTCAACAACGCGAAGTAACTAAGACCACAAAAGATAATCATCATAATGGTAAAAGCATTACTGAGATGAATCTCATTGGGAAGAAGGCTAGAAAGTTAAGAAAGAAATGGGCTAATACTCTAAGGTCACAAGAGGTTCTAGAGGATACTTCACAGAAGGAAAACTTGCAGAATTTGAGTTTCGTCGGGATATCAGAACAACGACATAGAGTACTTCACCTTGACGCAACAATATAGCCGTTGGACCGATATAACCATTCGAATTCTACCCCGAACGGTTCGAAATTCAATAAAGGTTTGTCATCCAACCATTGAAACATGCCAGAACGGATAGAGCAGAGTTAATGAAGGCCCCATATCCGTTGCAAGCAGATCGTTGCTAAGTTTCCCTACTTAGTCCATTGTACCACACACCAAGAATACTTTTTTCTAAATGAGAATTTGAGCACGAAACCTGAGATTAACTCAACTAGAGATCATTGCCTTGTTCCCATACTATTCACTGTAGTCTCTGAATTCCTTTCACACCCAAGCTAGCTGACCCAAGTTTGTATGTTGGACGAGCTTAGCGCTGTTGAGAAAATCGTAGAAGAAGTTATAATTGACTTAATGACTGAGAGAGTCATGTCAGAGCAAGGAATGTCTACAGGTGTATAGGCATCGTCCTGGAGAGCATTGACATCTTCCCCCTCCACTGCTCATGCATGACCATCCCGAATGCCTTCGGAAAGATGATCTAAGCTCGAAAATGACTAAGAGGAACAGTGAATCGAGACACTATACCCAGAGACTTCGACTATGTTGTCGTCACTGCGTACCTCCCGAAAGGGGTGTGCGCAGTTCATGCTGACCAGGATAAGCTCACAACACTGAAATTTAGTGATTTAAACCTTGGATATCACAAGGTTTGCAGTACGCTAGCCTTGCACAAGTAATTAACTATCACAAAAGGGAGGAACCCAAAGATTTTCCCTCAGCAATGGACCCACAACTTCACGTAGTCAACCCTCCTCAATGTAATGAAGATTCCACAGTTTGGGAGGCATCAGGAAGTAAATGCATGCATCAGATTGTTGTTGTCCTACTACCATGGAGGATACCTATGGTTGGAATGCTACATCACTGAGGATCCGATTTTGATCAGTCGGATCACTGGGATAAGCATGCAGGGCCTTGACACGTAGGATTTTTACCCTGGAAATATCGCAGATCGCGCTCTCACCCAACGAATAAAAGACACATATGGAAATCTAGAGAAAGGCACACGAGGTTACAAGGTAGCCTCCATTGAGAATGTAGTAGTGCACCTTGGTTGCCAGCTGATCGCAGGGAAGTTAGTCCACAAAAATAGACCCACACAGGTGATCGGATTCGTAGTTGACCTCGCAGGGAAGTGCGTGGAGGGACTACAAATGAACTAGGTAAAGACCTTATAAACCATCTAGATCTTGACTGGCGACAAACACAGGACCAAGGGTATGAGTTCCACTTTAGTTATTTACTCATACTCATCACTTTCATCGTGTGGGAACTGCTAGAGGGAGCCACTTTTCTGGAGATCGAACCTTTCGAACCACTAGCCGTGAAGTTCTATACGCTATGGTACTCCAGTGACATGAACAAGCAGTGGTAGTCCAATGTCATCTTCCATGCCTATTACAATCAATTGAAGAATGCAATCCAGTCTACACTGCGCATCTCACCCAACACACTTCATAGGTTTATACCTTTGATGAAGTTCAGTGCAGACCACCACTTCACTTATATTACAGCGCGCAGTGATGAGCATAAACAACAACTCCAATCCTACTACAAGCTGACAAGAGATGACTTGGAGGAGATTACCAGGGAATGGTCGGCATACCTTCTTGTTGCAGTGGACCCTGCAGACATGTACGGCGTGGATATCCCTGAATCTATGCTGGATACACCTAGACCACGCAAGACTAATAAGGATGTGGAAGTTCAAGATATCCAGAGCACATCCACGAAGACTACTTCGATCTCACATGTGAAGGGAGGTGATGGTGAAGAACTAGGTGGTAGAGAATTTGAGAAAAATAAAGGCGAGGTTACTATGCCTAGAGAGGAGGAGGATCCTTCTAAGAAAAGGAATATTACCCCATGAAATCCCTCATCTCGAAAGAAAGCTAAGGCCACCCAGACCACGCTTAAAACTACCCTTACCCCATATGACTTCGACTTCTTAATTGCTGCACTAAATGATGTTTCACTAGCGCTCGCAGAAAATCAAGAAGCGAAGCAGGAGGAGCTATTCAACTGGCTCAAGGGAAAACTCAAAGAAGTGCATCAGGGACTCCAGTTGAGCCAAGCAGTTTTTACAACGCCCCTGATAAGAGGAAATTTAGGAATAGGCGATGAGCCCACTCAACTATGCCAGATCGTCGAGAAAGTCGAAGCTCACCTTCGATGAGATCAAGAAGACATAGCGCAAGCCACCCAACCTTTAGTAAAAGAATAGATCGCACATAGAGAACAATAGAGGAAGGTAGAACATAAGCATCTTACCTTACAATTGAAGTCAGAGGAGGAAAAAGAACAGTTACAACAGAGCAAGGACCAGTTGCTAGCAGAGCAACTTGAAGTATAGGAAATAGTTCACAAAGCACTTCGCTCTGTGATGGTCATAGAAGTGAAGATGGAAGAATGTGTCCCACAACAGGTGCCACAACTAGAAGAAGTAATCAAACAACTTCAATAACGCATCGCAGATCTAGAACTTCGTACCATGCCCGAGAGTCCACAAGAAGTAAGAGATTTGAGGGAAGCAACTGCTCGTAACACAATTGGTCGATTAAAAACCTTGGCCTTGGAATATAAGTAGCTGAGCACTAGAAGCACCCAGAATTATGAGAACCTCATGGAGAATATAGAATTGCAGACACTAAAGGCACAACTCCGAGAATCAAAGCAACATGCAGATGTGATATAGGCGCAACTGAAGTCCATGACCCCAGTTGAAAGAATGAAGAGGTTCACAGAACAACGCATAGCCCAACAACAGGTACACATGCTGCAAAGTAAAGTGATGGAAGTTTCTCAACTACTTCAACCACTCCAGAGAAGGCATACCAACTATTCGTTGAACTTGAAAGCCAGGGAGCTGAACTCAAACATGTTGTCATCACTGCAGAACAATGCCTAGAAGGACCACTCAATGACACAGTAATCTAGGAATTTACTAAGTAAGAGGTTGTCACACTATAGCAGGTCGAAGCATCTCAAGACAAGATCGAGCCATTCGAGGCGGAATTGATCACACCTGAGTGACTCGGGATGAGTCACAGGTGAGTGTTGGGGGCCTGTTGGCCCTTGACCAAGTTTTGAAGAACACTTGGTCATATTTGAATGTTTTTGGGACTGTGACAGTTTGCCAAAGATGGAGCGCAATGGGAATCGGAAATTAAGGAAGCAAGACCTATTTTTGGGTCCCTTTTAGGGTTTTGGGTTGATGTAACAAGAAAGGGATGTTGGCTTGTGGGTTTACCCACGCTTAGGCCCATTTTGTAATCTATAAATAGATACTTAGGCAATGTAAGTGGTAGTAGTAGTACATCTATGTGATGTATAGCTAAAATCTTATTGCTAGTAGTTGAATCTATGTGATTGAATGTATATTGTAAGTGCTTTGTGCATGATTTTAAGGAGATTGAGAATCTAAGTGCAAGTTGTTGTAGTTTTGTGTTGAAGTGCAAGGAAGAAGGATCTAGCGAGCTATGCAGATTTTCTATCCTGTGCGAAGTAAGGGTCACTGAAGCTCTGTGTTGTAACCGCTTGACTGAGATAATATAAAGAAGAAGACTTTGTGGACGTAGCCCCAGGGTGGGGGTGAACCACGATAACTATGTGTATTGTTCTTTGTGCTTTGATCTATTGTGTTTATCTTCTTCTTAGCTAAGTGATTGCTATGATTAACTAGATCTAGTTATGCTCTATGCCCATGATATATGAATGAATGTTAGATCTAATATATAAGATGGTTAGTGCTTGATCTGCTGAATCTAATCTATATTTTTGTGGCTAAGTACTAAATCATCTTTAGTCTAAGTATTCACTGCGATGCTCTGTGCTATCTGCGAAGTACCACAAGGGTTAAATATTGATGAACGTTCTATGCTAAGTGTCCTGTAAAATATATAATCACAGATCAGTGTCCTAGCTAAGGTTGCAGACATCTGAGTCCTGCAACCACTCCTGCCTCTACCTCGGGTGAGACTTCATCTGCTTCGCAGGTGTTTCCAAAAGGTCTGGTAGTTAGGGTTTTGTTAATATAAAGAAGAAGACTTTGTGGACGTAGCCCCAGGGTGGGGGTGAACCACGATAAATGTGTGTATTGTGATTTGATCTAATGTGTTTTTCTTCTTCTTGGCTAAGTGCTTGTTGTGATTAAATATATCTAGTTATGCTCTATTCCTGTGATATATGAATGAATGTTAGATCTGATATATAAGATGCTTAGTGCTTGATCTGCTGAATCTAATATGTATTTATGTGGCTAAGTACTGAATCATCTTTAGTCTAAGTATTCACTGCGATGCTCTGTGTTATCTGCGAAGTACCATAAGGGTTAAATATTGATGAACGTTCTATGCTAAGTTTCCTATAAAAGATATAACCACAGATCAGTGTCCCAGCTAAGGTTGCAGACATCTGAGTCCTGCAACCACCCCTGCCTCTACCTCGAGTGAGATTGCATATTCTTTGTAGGTGTTGCCGAAAGGGCCGGTAGTTAGGGTTTTGTTGGTGCGCTCTTGAGCATTGAACCCTGGGTCTGCCCCTGTGCCAACAAAAGGGAAGTCCAACGATGATCTCCTAACGCTAATAGTCGAAGGGATAAGGCCATGTGGTGATATTTCAGGACTTCAGATATTTGGAAAAAGGTGTGTTACATGCAGATTTCCAAAACCCCCTCTTTAAATTTAGGATCTTGGCAGAGAATGTGGACCATTGATCTCCTCCATGGTTCGGTGATCTGAGAATTTGACAACATTTTTGGAACTCCTGAAGTCCGAGAAATTTTGAAGTGTCGAAACCTTTGCTAACACATGATCTTAGCTCTTGGTTTTCAACCCAAGGTCACAAGGAGGATCCCGCTAGCTATTTTAATCAATCAATGGGAGATGTAAACCTTGGGGGAGAAGAATGAGAGGATTTTTCTTAATTAAGGGATCGTAAATGAACCAGGGAAAGCAAAAATTTAATGCCCCATCCCTAGAAAGGGTGTTTAGGGGTTGGGTGTGTTACAAATTGGTATCAAAGCATGACAACAACACTTTTCTTGCTTGGGCTCATGCACAAGTCACATAAAAATATTATTAGAGAACTTATGGCGTAACACCCTACCTTAACCCTTCTACTGTTGATAGAGGTTTTGGAAGTGTGTACTATAGGTGGATAATGTTTCCAAGTAAGGAACTGACTTCACCTTGCAATGATATGTGTTGTTCATGAATTGGTAGATTAGTAACTAACAATTTTTTTTTTATCTGCACTCAAGAAGTCAGTGAACAACAAGAGAACTACGAGGTAAAGGATGGTGAAACATAAGGAGTTGGGGAAGAGCTCCCATAATAGAGAGGAAGAATCTGATGAAAGGAGGGTGGTGGAAACCCCTCAAAATTTGGCCAAAACTGTAAGAAGCCTCATGGAATAATTACAGAGTTATAAGGATGAAAATGAAAGGATGATCAAGGAGTGGAAAAAGAAGACAAAAAATAATGTAGTCCTATTGCAAAGTCTATCATATATACAAATGAAACTGCAACATGGTCAAATTGCCAGTCATTTGGACAACCATCATACTAAGAAAAATCCAATTCCACCTGAGATATATAAGCATGGTCCTCAAAGTGGCCACAGTAGGAGTATATCCTCAAAGAAGTCCCAACATGGAGCCAAGATACATTCAATGGAAGATTCCTTTGGTGAGGACAATGACAACTTCAAGGAATCTTCTAGTCCTAAAACTAGTTCCCATTCTCATACAAGAGGAAAGAAGAGGAAACATTCCAAGAGTCGTGACCCTAAAGAATTCAAGAAAGCCAAACCACCCACCTTCTATGGAGATATTAAGAAGGGAGAAGAAGCAGAAGTTTGGTTACTCGGCTTGAAGAAGTACTTCAGAGTCCATGACTACTCTAAAAACTTAAAGTCCCAGATAGCCATTTTCAACCTGAATGGGAAAGCTTCCATTTGGTGGGAAGACTTTAGGAATGTGAAAGGAGTCCATGAGAAGGACTTGTCATGGAAACAAATTGAGAAATACTTCAAGAAGAAGTACTTGTCAGAAAATTACTCTTATGGGAAGACCAAGGATTTCTATGAACTCGAGCTGGGACAAATCACCATAGATGAGTATATCAACAAATTTCTTGAGTTGATGAAGTATGTGCCCTACTTAAAAGATGAAAAGGTAAAGATGCAATGATTTTTTAGTGTCTTACCTTAGTCCTACCAGGATAGAATTGAGTTTGATGAGCCAACGACTTTAGAAGATACTATTCGAAAATCAAGGTATTTCTATGAGCAATTCAAGAGTAAGACATAACCTCGTGAAGAATGGAAGAAGAAAAATAATTCGTAATTCAAGAAGAAAGGGTTTAAATCCTCGAGATTTAAGAGCCCTAGTAAGAGCTCTAGGATGAGCCTTCCTGCTAGAAGTGTGTATCAACAAAATTTTCCATCCCAGATTGGAAATAAACCATTCAAAGTAGCTCCAAGTAAGACTGATAACACGAATAGAGAAACCTTGAAATGTTGGGGTGTTGGATAGGAACATCTGCTGAGGGACTGTCATCATAGGAAACAGAACCCTAGGAGGGTCTACAATGTCCAATAGGCTACCATAGTCAATGATGTGGCTAGGATACTGCCACAAATTTATGCATCCTTAGATAATAGACAAGTTGACCACCAAGCTTCAGTGGTGGAGATGGAAGGTACGATTTCCAACCATCCTATTTCCATTTTAATTGACCTTGGTTCTAATTTGAGTTATGATTCCCCTCAAACTATTGATAAATGTAAATTACAACAAGTTAAACATTTTAAATCATGTCTAGTACAACTAGCCACTAGAACCAAAAGAAAATTAATGAAGGTCATACCAGCATGCCAATTTGTCATGAGTGGGTTTCCCACCCAAGAAAACCTAAACATACTTCCTCTAGGATCTTATGACTTATTGATTGGCATGGACTGGTTGTATGCCCACAAAACCAAGTTGGATTGTTACAGTAAAACTTTGGAGTGTGAAAATTAAGAAGGAAGGAGGGTAACCCTACAAGGGATTCAAAATCTTGTCTTAGTGAGACAAATATCAATGCTCCAAGTGAAGAAGTATTACAAAAAGTGGTGTCCCTTGTATGAAATCGAAGTACTAAACTCTGTTGAGAATGACAAATCTATCCTAGAGAACCATCCCATATTAATAGAATATAAGGATGTATTCCAAGAAGAGGTACAAGGTCTACCTCCAAGAAGGGATATTGAATTTTCAATAGAACTTGTACCATGAGTAGTGCCAATGTCTAGAACACCTTATAGAATGAGTACACCAGACCTAGTTGATCTCAAAATCCAGTTGAAGGAGATGTAGGAAAAATGCTACATACGACCTAGTGTGTCTCCATGGGGATCACCAACCTTGTTTGTGAAAAATAAAGATGACACACTCAGACTATGCATAGATAATAGAAAACTCAATAAGATGACCATCAAGAATAAGTATCCCTTTTGAAGGATTGATGACTTGTTTGACCAATTAAGGGGTGCTACCGTCTTCTCCAATATTGACTTGAGGTCTGGATAACATCAGGTCCAAATTAAATATGAAGATATACACATGACAACCTTTAGGACAAGATATGGTCACTATGAGTTTGTGGTGGTGCCATTTGGGCTTACAAATGCACCAACCATTTTTTTTTCTTAATGAATAAAGTATTCATAAAGTTGTTGGATAGGTTTGTATTGGTTTTCATTGATGATATCCTAATCTATTCTAATAATAGAGAAGAGAATGAATAACATCTCAATCTAGTACTCCAAGTGCTAAGAGAACATCAGCTCCATGCTAAGCTCAATAAGTGTGACATTTTCCAGAAACAAGTCCACTACTTAGGCCATGTAATTTCCGAGGAAGGAGTAGCAATTGACCCTGACAAGATTAAATCTATCATGGATTGGCCTACCCTAAAGGATGTATCTGATATCATATCCTTTATGGGCATGGCAGGATACTATAGGATATTCATAAAAGGATTATCCAAGATTGGTTTCCCAATCACCTCCCTTTAGAAAAACGGGGTTAAATTCATTTGGACAACAGAATGTGAAGAAATATTTCAAAATCTGAAATACCTTCTAACCAATGCACCTGTACTGAAGATTGCATATCCAAAAAAATATTTCCTTATGTGTACATATGCATCAAAGGAAGGGCTCGAAGGATTCCTTATGCAAGAAGGACATGTGATTTGCTACGAGTCTAAAAAATTGAATGATCATGAAGTCAGTTATGTGACCCATGATATGGAATTGGCTACCAAAGTGCATTCTTTAAAGATGTGGAGGCATTAACTCCTAGGTAGGATATTTGTACTTATGACAGACCATAGTGGATTGAGGTATTTGTTTGATCAATTAAAAGTCAATGTGAGACAAACTAGGTGGATGTCTCTCTTTAGTGAGTTTGATTTTGAAATCAAACGTATGAAAGAAAAGGATAATAGGGTGGTTGATGCCCTTAGTATAAGTATGAAAGTATTTCACTTGGTAGTTGTAAGCGCTAGTGAATCAGACATCAAAGAGAGAGTCAAAACAACACAAGAGACAAATGCATTTCTCAAGACTGTGATATCATACCTAAATAAAGAGCCCACAAAGCTAAAGTATGAAGGTTATCAGATGCTTGATGATGACCTATTGAATTACAAGGGAATATTATACATTCCTAATTGTGACGACTTGAATAGGTTCATAATGGATGAACTACACACAAGACCATATACTGGTCATCCTGGTTATCAAAAAATGATCACGACCACTAGGAAACTATTCTATTGGCTTGGAATGAAAAAGGACATAGCTAATTACTTAGCTAAGTGTTTATAATGTCATCAAGTCAAGGAATAACATTGGCACCTAGCAGGGCTATTGCAACCCATACCAATTCCCAAATGGAAATGTGAAACCATCTCGATGGATTTCATCACATGATTACCGAGATCAACGAAACAAAATGATGCCATCATGGTAGTTGTGGAAAAACTGAGCAAGGATGCTCACTTGATACCCGAAAAGTCAATTTTCAAGGCAATAGATATTGTCAACATATTCATGAAAGAGATATTCACACTGCATGGCATGCCTAAGGAAATTATATCCGACAAAGATAAAAATTTTACTTCAAACTTTTGGAAGTCTTTGTTTGCTGGTTTTGAAACAAAATTACTCTTTAGTACAACCCATCACCCTCAAAATGTTGGGTAGACAGAGAGGGTAAACCAAGTATTACAAGACATGCTGAGGATTCATGTAATGAATCAACCCAAGAAATAGGAGGACTACCTACCACTGGTATAATTTTCTTACAACAATGGCTATTAATAGTCATTAAAAATGAGCCCTTTTGAAGCCCTCTATGGAAGGCAATGCAACATTCCAATTAGTTGGAACAACCTAGTATACAGAGTTACAATCGGGGTAGATTTTCTAAAGGAAATGGAACAAAAAGTGATTAAGATAAGGCAAAATATGAAGATAGCCCAGGATAGACAAAAGAGCTATGTAGACATGAAAATGACCCCTAGAGAGTTCAAAGCAGGTAATCATGTGTACCTCTGAGTTAGACCCAGGAGAAAATCCTCGAGGATGGGATCTTGTGCCAAGATGGAGCCTTGGTATTTTGGACCCTTTGAAGCTTTGGATAGAGTGGTACCAATAACATATCAACTAACACTTCCTCCCAGAGTGAAGCACATAGTGTTTTCCATGTTTATTTATTAAATAAGTATGTACATGATTCTGATAATATTATTGACTGGTCTATGATTAAGGTGGAACACGAGGGATAATTCCTTCCAGAAACCCAATGCATAATAGACAGGAAGGAAACCCCACTCAGGAACATAACCGTTGCACAGGTCAGGGTGCAATGGAAACACTTTCGCCTAGATGAGGCCACATGGGAATTGGAGGATGCCATGAGACATGCATATCCATTTTTGTTTACTTATGTGCATATAGAGCACATAAAGAGAGATAACATTGAGGATGATGTTCCTCTAAGGGGGAGGGTACTTTAATACCCATGTTTCCCCCAGTTTGTAAATATAACTATAAATGACCAAGAGACTATGGTGGACTAAATATGTGTGAATTTTTGATTTGATGAACCCTTTTATAAAAGGGTTAATGTATGAATTTTTGTTATTAATAGAATTTGAATATTTGTTGCACAACTGCTAAAAGGGGGAAAGTTTGCCAAAATAGACCATGGATTCTATGAGAGAGATGGCAAAGGGAAACCAAGTATAGTTGAGATGACCCTCACCAGACCAGTACCTACTGGGAGTAATCACTCAACAGTCCTCTGGCCCATAAATGAATTACCAATCAGGATGGTAGTTGGAAGGCCATCCTCAAGAGTTAATGAGGAGATGGGGTAGGGTACCCATATATAAGGTTTCCAAGCCTGACCAGGATTTCGGATTCGGACCCACACAAACTTGCTGATGAAGGAAATAAAGGAGGTAATTCGGGGACATAGACACATCTGTGAGATAACAGAGTAGAGAAAAACACTCTCCCAAGAAGAGCAATGAATATACTTCGATTATGAAGTTGAGAAAGAAAAGATGAGAAATAAGAACGATTTGGCTATAAGAATCCATTGACAAGGTTTCACTAGAAGATGATAAACAAGGCCGACAAGTGACTGAGGAAGTACTCGTGCAGACCTCCTTCCTTGGAGTAGAGAAAAATAGACACCCAATTTGTGTGGGAGGAGAGAAACCTTCGTCCTTGACTGTTGTGGAGCAAAGAGAAAGAATCTCTCTTAGAGCATCATGGTATAGCTCAGGGGTGGCCAGTGGTAAATCCAGTAGGAGTTGTTGTGCCTATGGTTGGGAGGAAACATGAACCCCTTTCAACAGTTTCTTCACATTTTCTAGGTCTGATAAGTATTTTCATACTTTGTGTATTGTATTGAATGTGATGATGAAATGTCTATGTTTATGATTCAACCTTTTAGTATTTGAACAGTTATTAGAAAATATCTGTGATTTCTATAAACTGTTATATCTATATAATCTTTCAATTTATCTCAGCTTTGTTGCTAGATAGTCATGACATGTGAATCCACAAGAGAGAGAGGGTAGGATTGACTGAAATGCCTAAGCCCTACCAACCCTGTGAATTTTACCTTCACGGGAATGTTAAGTCCGAATTCTGTGGGAGAAGGGCATTTTCCTTTAGACTGTTCACCCATTTGACTGAGGGTTCATGCCCATGTCCTTAACCCAATTGCTGCTAAATGATTAGTTCTTATCCCCTAGAATTTCCAAAGTATCCATGTGACCGTGGTCTGGGAACCCTGCGCTAGTCCAAAGGGGTCTAACTCTTTCGGCTTCGAGACTTTAGAACTTGTGACTCCACAATCCTCAAAAGTAGCCAAAGGCTAATGTCATGAATCCACAAGGACCATCAATATGGGGATATAGTATGGATCACTCTTAGCCGTTAGATCGTACATAGGAAGGGAAGCGTTAAGCGCTTTGGTGAAGTCTTACTTTGGGAGACTTGGAATGGTTTAGCATCGAAACTCCCGAATGTTGGAGTCGCAGAGTTAATTTGGGTCGTTGAAACTAAGGGTACATGTGTCCATAGATCAATGATTATCTAGGAGTCTGGGTATTCAACGATATAGGAACGCGTGAGTTTTTCCTGAAGCTATGCCAGTTGGAGTAAATCCTGGCCATAGACACCAGGCACACGTGGCAACATATCTAGTGTGGTATGGAGGGAAAGTCGGGAGATACACACATCGAAGGCTGAACTACCGAAGTGACATGGACCGTCGATCCTTAGATCCTTCGGGATCCTTCTGAGCCATCTATCTAAGGGACCCACCATCAACTACCCAACCAACTAGGAATGCGTGGTGGAGTGACATGTGGCCCCTACTCGTTCCCCATAAAGTGTCTACTGTTGAACAAGGATTGTTGGATGAGAGGTTATGTGGAAAGAGATCCCATAGTCTAGAGATTTTGTACTTTGGAGGAACCTGACCAATAATTTACGAAGTATGAAATTTCCGAAGTCACGAGTGACGAAGTGGATCTCGACTGTTGGTCGAAGAGAACACGTGGTGCTGGATTTGAGAGTATGGGGACTTATATCTTCGAGGGATTTATGCCGATAGGATTAGGTAATCCCCGAAGCTCGAAGCTGTGAAGTAACAAGGACCATGGATCTATGGATCCATGTGGATAAATCTCAGCCATGCGATGGGGGTGATGTGGCCCACTAACATCATCCCGAGTGATGTGGACCCGCAACCAAGGTGCCACGTGTCACCCAAAATTAGTTGATTCACCCATCCCCTGTTCCTAGTAGAGCAGGACACATGTCACCCACTAAGGAGGACACGTGTCACAACTTGACCCTTTTCGCTTGTCAACTATTGAATCATGCCCACTTGGCCAACATGGCTGGTGATGTGTCTAGGACCTCGAAAGTCTGGACAATTTCGGGGGTTCGGAAGATTCGAACATAGTATGAAAAAGAATGATTCAATGAGAATCATTGAATTCCAATTGCCGAAGGCCCCCAACTACGTGGTGTGAATTCAAGAGGTTTGAGAATAGGTTGATAAAGGGAATTCCAACGATGATCGTCGAACGCTGATCATTGAAGGGCTAAGGCTATGTGGTGATATTTCGGGACCTCGAAGATTTGGAGAAAGGTGTGATACGCGTAGATCGTTGAAACACCCTCTTTAATCGTAGGATCTCGATGGAGAATGTGGACTGTTGATATCCTACGTGGTTCGACGATCTGATAATTTGAAAATACTTTTGGAACTCTCGAAGTCCAAGAACTTCTGAAGTGTCAAAACCTTTGCTAACACATGCTCTTAGCTCCCGGTTTTCATCCCGAGGTCACAAGAAGAACCCTGCTAGCTGGTTTAATCACTTAGTGAGATATGTAAACCTCGGGGAAACAAAATGAGAGGATTTTTCTTAAGGGATCATAAATCAACCAAGGAAAGAGAAAATTTGATGCCCCATCTCTAGAAAGGGTATTTAGGGGTTGGGTGTGTTACAAAGGTTGTTAAGAACCAAACATCAATATAGAATAGAAAAACCTCAGAAAAAGTACTCAATGCCTTGAAAAAGAGATAATTTCAGATAATAAGCCTCTTCGAGGGGGAAACCTCCTTTTACCTCACTTAAATGTTCAAGTACAAGATGATTCAAAATGAAAATGTCTTCAGAGAAGTCGAAGGTAAGGTCGATCCTGAGGAAATTATTCATACCGAGAATAATCCTGAGACGCTATGGTTTGAACTGAGGAACAAAGAAGATGATTCATAGGAGTCGACTGAATTAGAGGAAGAGGTTGAACGATAAAATCTAATGGTAAGGAGGTAAAAAAGAGTAAGAAAACTAGTGGAAAGGTATATTCCACTCGAATTCTATTCTGCATTCATGTTAACTGCCATTGACAATGAGCCCAAGTCAATCAGTGAGGTAGTCGAATTGATAGAGGGTAAACTATGGAAGGATTCCATGGTTGAAGAGATGGAATCCTTGCACAAGAATGAGACATGGGATTTAGTCAAGTTACCTAGTGGAAGAAATTTCCTTGATAGAAAATGGGTATTCAAGAAGAAGATGAATGTTGTAGGACAAGTCGAGAAGTTCAAATCTCGTCTGGTTAAAAAATAATATTCCTAAGTTGAGGGAGTCGACTTTGGTGATATTGTTTTCCCTGTTGCAAAATAAACTTCCATTAGAGTACTAATGTCTCTAGTTGCAACATTCAAACTGTAAATAGAATATATGGATGTAAAGAAAGTGTTCCGACATGGGGACCTGGAAGAAGAAATCTACATGAAACAACGTAAAGGATTTGCGAGAATCAAATTTGATCATTGCATATATTCCAAGGAAGAAGGTGGGTGTTTCATATATGTAGCTTTGTATGTCGATGACATGTTTCTTATTGGAAAAAACATGGACGCAATAAAGGAGGTGAAGAATAATCTATCCTCCAAGTTTGACATGAAGGACATTGGTGCAACTAACTTCATTCTGGGAATGGAGATTAAGAGATATCAAGCTAACAAAAAACTATGGTTGAATTAGGTGAAGTATATCAAAACAATTCTGAAACATTTAAAGAAGCAAGATTTCAAACCGATGAAGGTACCAATTCCTATGGGAGAAAGGATAACTGTTGAAGGGTTTCCTAAGACATAGGAAGAAATAAAGGATGTGGCACATGTTTCCTATGCAAATTTTGTTGGTATTCTAATGTAAGTGATGGTATGCACTCAACCAGACATTTCCCATGTAGTGGGAGTGTTGAGAAGGTACATGCCAACACCTGGAAAGGAGCACTGGACATTTTTCAAGAGAGTATTTGGGTATTTGTGTGGCATGAAGGAATATGCTATATTATACCAAGGAAGACCTGGAGGTGACAGTGGTAAAGTAAATGTACATGGCATTGTCGACGTCGACTGGGATGGAGATCTAGATCAACAGAGGTCTACCAACGAATATGTATTGAAAATGTTTGATGGGGCAATAAATTGGATGAGTAAGCGACATGCGGTCGTAGCCTTGTCAACAATAGAAGTTGAATACATGATGACCACTCATGGAAGAAAATAAGCAATATTGATGCAAAGGCTATGTTTAGGAAATGGGTTTGAGCAAAGAGATATGAAGGTAAGTTGTGAAAGTCAAAGAAAAACATTTATGGAAAAGAACCCTGCTTATCATTCGAAGACCAAGAACATTGATGTACAATACCATTTCATAAGAGATATGGTGGAAAGTAACAAGGTGCTACTGGAGAAAGTGGACATGTTGGAAAACATAGTAGACTCGTTGACCAAGTCTGTGAGTTCTATGAAGTTCTCTTGGTGTAGAGAGGCAATGGGAATTGATGCCCTGGGTTTGTGAAGAAAAGTTCAAGAATCTCTTGTTTTCAGCAAAGAAGACAACAAGTGGGAGAATGTTGGTTTGTTATATTGTTTGCAATAAAATTCAAGTTGAGGTGGATCGATGGACGATCGAAGTCGAGGTGTATCGACAACAAGTCGAGGGTTGAGGTAGATTGAAAGCAAGTCAAAGGTCAAGGTTATTCAACCAGGTAAATTCGAGGTCAAAGCTAAAGGTGGTTCAACATGGTAAAGGAATCGACAACAAGTCAAAGAGGAACCAACAAGAGGTTGACAAGAGGAATGTGGAGAGCGAATGAAGGCTGACTAGTAGTCGACTGGTAATCCAACTTGGAGTCGACTGTAACATAATCCTGAGATTTATGGGATTTTAGCCAATGATCTGCATGGATATATAACCATTTTTGGGCACCATGTCTTTAGGTTTTTAGCTGTTGTAAAGCCTATAAATAAGTTTATTGTAAGGTTGCAAAGGATAATAATAATCAATGAATCGTAAGATAGCTAGTCTTTAGAGAAATCTTTAGATGTAGGTTGTTGGTTATGTAGATGTAAGCCAGATTAGCTACATGGTTGTTCTTTCATATGCAAGAGGGTATGATGTCGATTTTGTATTAGGTGTGGACCAAGGTTAGACATGTAACCTTATATTCAGATTGAATTAGACGCCAAGAGAGAAGAACTCTTAAGGAATGTTGGTTTTCCCGGTTTAGGTTTCTAGGGTAAAATCTCTGTGTGATGTGTGATTTCTTTGTCATTTAAATTCTTGATTAAATTATTCTTCTCTTCTACTAGGTTTAGTGTGGAAGTGTATCTCATTTCCTGAAATATACCATGCTCAAATGATCCCTCACAAACCTGGTTTTCCATAGAGCCATCTCTTGCTCTATTTAGGCATTGGAATTGACAAATTTTCCTTCTGGAGTGATAACGCACAATAGTCATCGATTTGTTCCTCGCATGTATCTATAGTTGTTGATCTATGATATATATATTTTTATTTATCCCACATGCATGGCGAGATTCTTGAATCATTTTTTTATAATGAAAAGGGAACCTTACATTACTTGTGTGTGATAAAGGAAGCCAAAAAACCTTGTGGAGTTTGCGTGTGATGTAATGTTTGGCTTTTGAGACCCATGAGGAAAGCATGTTCACTTGATTGAGAATAACTTGTATAGATGGGGGAAGGAAGGTGATATAACCTGATGCCCTGGTGGGCCAGTGACTTGGTGTTCAAATCAAATAGGGGTTGATCATGGGAGCTTGATAGAAGACTTACGAGTGGCCCGATGGTCGGATCAGATCAGGTTCAATTAGCAAAGCCAGATAGAAGACTTGCATAGGGAACCTGATGGGATGGTTTTTTGATCGGATCGAGGTTGATTGAGGGAGCCAGATATAAGACTTGTGTAGGGTGGTCGGTGGGATAGTGGTAGGACTGGAGTCTAAAGAAGGAGTATGTAAGTTGATCCTGGTGGGCTGGTGCCCCTATGGTATGATGGTCGGACTGAACCAATGTCAGATCGTGAGAGTGTTTAGAAGTTGATGTTGGTGGGCCAGTGGGATGGTGGGCCTGTTCCCCTAGTGGGATGATGTCCCAATGACTTGGTGGTCGAGTCAGACCAGAAGTTGATAATATGAAGTATGGAAGTTGGGCCTGGTGGGTTGGTGCCCCACTGGCTCAGTGGTCATGGATTAGAGTCATATAAAGGCACGAGCAAGGGAAGAATTCCTCGATGAGTCAGTGGGGTTGGTGTTTGATGCCAAATCAGTGCCACATCACTGCCATGTCATCAACCACATCAGTAGATTTCCACGTAGGCAATATTGTGCTTCTGTTTTAAAAAAAAGAAAAACGTTTGGAACCATTTTCTTATTTTGGCCATAACTATTGTAGATTAAGTAAGATTGGCATGCAACTTCTTGGTTTTGTTCGCAGAGAGATCTATGAAAGTGTTAGAGAGGGCCACTATCCATTTCCACTTGGATTTGTTAGAAATTGAAAAATAACGGTTTTTAAAGATCTGGGTCCATATCATTGGCATAGATCCAAATTAAGATGAAATTATTTTAGAGAGTCCAGAAAGAAAGCATGGAAATATCGCATGAAGGAATTGAATAAATTCTTAGGGCATTGGAATGGGATGTTGAAATAGGCCAAAATCCACTATTATGGGCCACTTTTTGTGTTTTTTTGAGATTTTCAGAGGAGCAAAAGTGACTCTAGATCACAAAAATGGAAACGTTTATTTACTTGAAATTTAATGTATTCATCAAGACAAACAACTTTGGTTTAGTGAAAATTTTCCAAAGTGCATAGATTGAGAGATAGTCAATTTTGCTAAAAATTCCAAGTCTAGAAAAACGGGGTTAAAAATGACGAAGTTGTCATTTTCAGATTGTTGTTGTTTTTAATTGCAACATCAGATTGAAGATATGATAGTTGTTATGTATTCCTTGTTGTTATTGTTATCTATATTTCGTACAAATGTTTCTCTAGTTCGTGACATATTTTCTTTTCTAGTTGACAAAATTTGGACTTTCAATAAAATTACACCAGTGGCGAAAATGGACAAATGGGGTGAAAATGGATTTTTTAGGAAGCCATAGCGTTCAACTTAGATATCATATTGGGGCATACTAATAGTCATTGGAAAGTTATTTCAAAGGAGAATAACCTATAATTGTTATAATTTGGACAAATATGATATAATGCTTCATGGATTGAGCAAAAAAAGGACCTATAACATTAATTGACAAAATTTCTATATGTATAATTCTAACAAAAATGGTTACTTGCACACTTTGCAAAATTAGAGGTATAATTAGATAAATTCAAGCCTAGGATTGGATTTCAGAGTCATGGAAGCATGGAAAATATTGTAGAAGTTGGATGAGGCAATAAAGAGCTACCCGACAAGTAATGAATAGTGGATAAAGAACTCAAGAATAGTGGAACAAAATAATGACTAGTCAATTGCTACAAAATCTGAATGAATTGCAAGCACAAAAACAAGAATCCTCACATAGGACATGAAACCAGTGGGTGAAGAATGTCATTAATTTACATAGAAAGGAAAATTAAGACTTCATATCTTTGAAGGTAGAGATGTGTAGATAGTTGTAATCTTGATGTGAAAGAGAATAAGGAGCTTAGGAGGTGATGTGTGAATCATCTCCATGTGCCAAGCACATGAGTTCCTGGGAAGGATTTTCTAGCTATGACTTAGCTACCTTGTTTAAAAGTATTGAGAGAAAGAAAACCATTTATGATATCATAGTTTATAGTGGAAGAAGGATACAAATACAGAGAAATCATGGATAGAATAATAAAGGTTCTTTCACTTGAAAAGTTGCACTGAATGAAAATAGACTTCCATTGGGAATGGTCTTGAGTGGGAAAAGTATGGCTTCACAAGGAATTGTTAAATGAAGTGAAGAGAACACTTCCCAAAATTAGGAAATCCAATGGACAACTAGAAGTAATATTAGGGATGTGGAATGATTATGGTTAATTTGATTCAAGGATGTTGTGGTAGTAGAGTGCCAAAATGTTATGATGTACCTCATTACAAGGTGCTAGATTGTTTTATAAAGTTAAAGTTTGGGTATAACTACCTAAGATAAGTTGATGAAAATACAACACATTGGTTGGATTGCAGAATGGCCAAGTGGAACTTGGCTGGAAAGTGTTCAAACCAGGGAACAATAGTGAAAATAAGCAGAATGGGAGCATACAAGGCAACAAGGATCTAAATAAATTCAAGGAAAACAAGCTACAAGAAATAATAATAATAATAATAAATAAATAACTAAACTGAAACATAAATGCACTAGAGTGCAAGATGCATACAATGAAGTTAGATGCATTAGTAGACATGTTGATAGCGAATGATTGGTGCATATGGATGTGAATTTGTGCATATCTACATGATTGGATATGAATATGTCATGCTTGTGGACTTAGAATAGTTTGTTGTTATATACATGCAATAATGATGTTATGGCAATTGAGTATGACTAATGATAGATTATGTATTCAGTAAAAATGATATAACATGGTTAAAGATGTGGATTTTGTTGTTGCTTATGACTTCCATCTAGGTGAATACCCATGTGGGTGGTAGGAATGGTGATCAAAAGGATGGAGGAGGAATCCCGCGAGCTTCTAAAAATACCAGATGATCAGGTGGTAGCAAGTAGGTTGATCACAACCATGCAAGTATGCATTTGGTTTCTTTTGATGCATAAATGTTGAAGGGAATTGAGGTAAGAATTCCCTCAGTTAATTTTCAAGATTTAAATTGATATGTAATGGCCAAAGGCCTAGAGTATATAAATTATATTGATGCTAGAATGCATTTAGATAGAATTTAGTTGCATATTGTGTTATGATTGGTTATGGCATCATAACCAGGTCAAGTCAGGAGACATACTCTTGCTATAGAAATGAACACCCATAGAGCTATTCATGTGTGATACCATGATATGGTTGGATATAGAAGGGATATAATGTTATGTGAGTGATCCATGGTTCCCTTGTATAGCGAATGATTGGACTGCAACCTCTTTGCTGACACTGAAGAGAAATTAGGAATTATGCTTCCTTGTGTTGTGTATGGGTTGAATAGGAGGGTATCCAAATAGTCGGGAAGTATTAGAAAGAGTTCGGATGATGTGTTGAGGCATTGGACAAACCTTCCAACTCACCATGGTGGAGTGCATGACATAGTTATGTGGTATTATGTAGTCAATGCAAGAATGAATTATGTATATCTAACCATGGGTATTGACACCTAAAACGTTTTATTGGTAATTATTTGTTTCTTTAAAATGCATGAGGATGGATAGCTGTATTATATTTACTATGAATACTAGTTGAAGGTGATTGAATTATTGTTTGTTACAATTCTAAGATCACTCTTTGGAGCTCTTGAAAATGTTACAAAGAGAGGATGATAATGTGCATGATACCGATAATTTGTTTGTCTGAGTAAAGGTTGAGGAAAATTGTAGGTGGAGTGGTATTGGAAATAATGTAATCCCATAAGGAAGAATGTCCTCTACTGCTGCAAGATACAAACATTATGAACATAAGCTCATGGTTGAAAATTTTATTTTGCTGTATAAAATAGTTTTGGAAATTAGAATTTAAAAATTACTCACAATATGTTTGGCTACATGTAAATTAGGAAATTGGAGGAAGATTTGTATTGGCCATGGCACTGTTGAAATCCATAATAAAGATTGATATCTACTGCTGAAAGATACAAACAAATTATGAGCAAGAAGCTCATGCTTGGGAAATTATGTTTTACTATATAAAACATATTTGACGTTTATGATTGAAAATTGTTATAATGATATCTGATGATGATTGTGTGTGTGTAATACATATGAGATGTTGGATATTGAAGCTGAAATTCTGGGAAGAAGAGCATCATAAGGAAATCAAGCTTAAGGACCAAGGAAAGGAATGAAGAAAGTACTTAGGACTTGTTGTAGCTAGATTTCCTGTGGAAACAACTCCAAGAATTGATGTAGAATATATTTCTGGATAAACACTGTGTACATGGTTTTCTAAATGTCCAATGTTTCGAAAACCATGTACACATTGTTTATCCAGAAATATATTCTACATTATGTATTCTAACTGTGAAAACTTACAAACTCTAAGAATTCATGTTTGGGTGCATTGAAGCCTTGAAAAGAAGTGGTACAACCTGAAGGAATGTAGAACAAAGAAGGGGGTACACTTCCTTGGGTTGTGCAGGTTGATGGGGAATGAGATCTTGCTAGTTGGAATTGCTACCAAAAATATAAAACTGTATGTTCCCTGTGAATTTTTTAGGATGGAGTGCCTATGTATGCATGTTCAGGTCAGAGTGCTTATGTTTATAAGCATTTGGTTGGACTGCCTATGTGGATTAAAGGTTAGAGAGCATAGATTTGTAATATTAAGAACATTGGTATAATATTTTATATTGAGCACAATGCAAAAATAAGGGGAGGGGGATGTAACACCCCGGTTTTAATCCCTATGAAATCAAATATATTATGTAAATGTGACTTAGGATGGTGATTCGGTAAAGTGGAAAATGGGTCAAAGTTCCTATAAATGTAATACTTCTATTTATGTTAATAAAATATATCGTTCGCTGTAGGACAAACAAGGACAAGAGATAGGAGGCTATGATTCCATGAGAGAGAGGGATAAAGGGGATAAGTATTTTATTATAATTTTATTCACCCATCTTGGTTTTGGTTGGGAAAAGTGGTTACCTGAGATTCTTCAGGAGGCCATTTGGTTCTCGATTTCATGTAATTATATTAAACCCTCTCTTGGGTTGTTTGGGGGTTGTTATTTATTAAATGGTTATTTATTCATTTTTCTTCTTGTCTTTCTCATTGATGTGCTTTTGGTCTAAGCACATAATTGAATGGTTGGAGGAGGAGATCCATTGTGAGATGGATGTGAAGAATTATTGATTATTATAGGAAGGAATGGATGCCAGTGTGCATGCGATTAATGGAAGTTCCGAAAGAAATATCCACAAATGAGAATCCTCCCTGACTAGTAGTAATGGACTGATGGAGAGAAATGGAGAAACCTGAGAGATTGCATGGTAGAGGAATGGGTTCATTTTTTTGGGTTGTGCAGGATGAAGGGGGAAGAGAGATGAAAATTAGGATTGATATATGGTTGGAAAAACAATTAGCTAACTACTATGTGTAGATTCATCCTAGGACCCATCCTTGTGCATTCTTAGCCCTAGATCGGGGGTGACCTTCTATTGAGATTTGGAACACTAATGTCTATGATTGGGAGGAACGTCCTTGGTTTGCATCCAATTGGTGAATGGTTTAATTAAAGATAAGTGTTCTTTGTGTTTTCTTGTATATTTATATTCTATAGTGTATTATTATTTTCTCTGAGATGATGTGTTTATGCTATACATGTTTGTTGTTAATGTTGTGCATGGAATACTGTTAATGATTCTTCTATGGTTTAGCATGCTCTAGTTAATTTTTTTAACCTACTGGGCTATGCTAATACACAAGCATAAATTCAAATATATATTACTTAAGCAGGCAATTACCTTATGTTAATCCATAGATTCATGCAAAATAACAGTAATCCTATCGTACGACATACACAGGAAATACTCATGAATATAAAGACCTGTATAAATACACAACATGCAAATGAAAACATAACTGATACTTATATTTTTATAGAAGATTGCCAACTGCGTGCATACCTTCCATGATCCTCCCAGCATTATACCACACTGCTTAGACTCTCAGTAGTGGATCACCCCCGAGTTGGGCCTAAAATCCACCTGGGTAAAGGGATTCCTAACTAGGTCAAGGCAACATGAATTTACAAATTCAACAAGAAGGATTTCATCCCTTGAGCCAACTCACACTAAAATCCTACAACCTCACATTCCCCACATGCATGTCCCACCCTAGGAAGTATGCCCCTTCTCTTCTCAACAGTCCTTCGGCTGCCACACTTCCGTTCCAGGGTTTCAACAACATGCCAGACAATAATTCTCCGAGCACTGTAGTTGTAGTTGGGATTCATCATGAAATCACTTCCCCAACAATTTTCTCACATGGAGAGAGTTGCTTACAGACCTGACAACCCACCACTTCAATCCACATGCATGCCAACCTGCTTCTTATGTCTAGCTCTTAAGTAAACTAGGTATGGGTGATGGAAAAATCAAATTTTGTGAACAAAATAGGTAATGGAAGCAACCACGCTCAGGAAAGGAACTGTTTTGGCAACAACAAAATTCAGATAGGACACAATACACAATCAAGAAAAGTACAAGTGCGTTGTGCATAACAAGAAATGTACATGATCACTGTTGAAGGTGTGGGTGAGGCATGGAGATATTCCACTATTGGGGTCCATGGCTGTGTGAGTGAATGCCTTCATGAATGGGGAAGGATGGGAAAACAATCTAATTCCCCCACATATAATTCCATGCACCCTTGATGACACATGGCTCTCATGGAGCTCGTTTCTCTCCACTTGTGATTCCTTCCCTTTCCATAAGACCTTAGGATAAAATAATTATCCTCACCATAGCCTTTACGAATAATATTATAACATTCCTTTTGATATAATCCCTTTAGCTTAGCCCCTTTTCTAGGTTCTTAGCGCTCCCTTCCCTTCCCAGTGGAGTTTAGTCCCCCATACTGTTTTATCATGTCCGGTCTACATGCAACGATGTATTATATTAATGATATGAGTGTTCACATATACAAAAATAGGCTACTCTCTACGCTAGATTGGCTAATCATCACATAAGCCTCCTAGCTTATAATCACTTGGCTCACCAACCTAGAAAACATGTTTACAATTAAACCGGGGTTCAATCTTGGGGGTATTACATTCCTCTCCCCTTATTTTTGCACTATCCTCAGTGCAATACATATATACCTTTAACACCAAGATTTTAAAAAATATTCAAAAAGATGTGGGTATTTTTCTCGCATAGCATCCTCATGCTCTGAAGTTTCATCCTCAAGACTGTACCAGGTCCATTGGACCTTTACTAGCTCTATGGATCGATTCCAGAGATTCTTGATCTTATGATCTAATATGCACACCAGATGCACTTGAAAAGCGCCTTCTTTCTCCACCTGAATCACATTCCAATAACATGATTAACATCAGGTATATACTTTTTGAGCAATGACACATGGAATACATTATGAATTGACATTGATGTAGGTACTACAAGAATATAAGCTATAGGTGAAATACTCTCTGTTGGCACAAGGGAAAACCCAGGGTTCAACGCTTCAACAATGCAACAACAAAACCCTAACTAACAACCCTTTCGGCAACACCTGCGAAGCAGATGAAGTCTCACATGAGGTAGAGGTAGGGGGGGTTGTAGGACTCAAGTGTCTACAACCTAGCTGGGACATAGATCTGTGATCACTATACTTAACAGAGCACTTAGCAATTAATGTTCCTTAGTCTTTTACCCTTATTCACATCGTAGGTAAAATCCCTAATTATAGAACAATGTAGTATTCAACAAGATCTAAGCATATCTAACCATTTAGAACATAGCATCAAATAGATATAGCATTCATTCATGTTATTAAGCACTAAGCTACTACATCAGATGTATCTAACATACATAAAGATTCATCACTAGGCATAAATCACATCAATAACATAAAGCAGTCACAACACAAGATATACGTGGTTCACCCCCAGCTTGGGGCTATGTCCACCAACTCTTCGTCTTCTTTATTATCTTATTTCAATCTTCTTACATGCATAGAGCCTTAAAACCCACTCTGCATAGGACAAGAGATCTGTGTGCACTTCGCCAAATCCTCCTTCCCCAAGTTTGTTATAGCACATATCCTTCTTACAATCACTTGCACTTAACTCTACAAGTTCTCAACACATATTATTCACAAAGCCATTACAACTAATCACACTTAGAAACCTTTACATATCTTGCACAAAGACAACTTAGGTCTTCTCTTCTCTTCTTTTATATATATCTATTTCTTACAATGCATAGCTACTTATTTATACATTTACAAATGGGGCCTAAGCATGGGTAAACTCATGGGTCGACATCCCATACCCGTTACATAAGCCCTAAAACCAAAAATCCCATAAAAAGGGGGTGAGATCCCGTGATCTCCGCTTCACCTGGGTGCTCCATCTTCGAGTAGCCTGTCGAAGTCCCAAAAATGGTCAAAAATGACTAAGGTTCTCCAAAACTTGGTCAAGTGCCAACAGGGCCCCAACACTCACATGTGACTCATCCCGAGTCACTTTGATCTGGGCAAATATTCTTCGAAGGCCTCGAGATTGGCTCAAGCTGCCTCAACTTTCTTATTTTCCATAGCCTCCTGCTTGATGAAATCTTGAATGATTTTCTTGATGATAGGTCCTTCCAAGCGTTGTTCCACTATGGTTACTATTTGTTCCAACTGTGCGCCTTGTCCTTCAATCTCCTAAAAAAGTGTGCAGGCTTCATCCTATACTGGCTGAAGTATCTGGGTCACTTCCATGACTTTAATTTGGATGGCATGGACCTGCTGCTGAACTACACGCTATTCTTGTGACCTTTTCATCTTCTCGACCACTGACAGTAGCTTCAAATGTTCCTATACTATCGCTTCTTATTGCTTGGCTTCCTGGAGCTGTGAATCTAATGTACTTAGTGTTGGTTCCTCTGCAAGGAACTCATAGGTATGCACACATCGATTGCTGAGTTGTTTGCATTCTAAGGCCAATGCCTTGATTCTTCCGACTGCACTCTGGGTAGTTTCTTCCCTTTGATCTCTCACTACCTATGGAGTGCTCGACACTGCTTGCAATTCCATTTCTAATACTCTTGCTTGGAGCTGTTGAATGGATTTAGTGAGATTTCCCACTTGGCTCTCAATTGTTTCCTCTTCCATCTGTGCGAGGCCCGACACAGAGCAAATTTCTCTAGTGACTTCTTCTTTAACTCCAATTTGCTCCGCGAGCAGTTGTTCTTTTTCTTTTTGGAGCTTCTCTTTGTCCTCTGCAAACTTCACCTGTAGGTCATCTTTCTCTTGCTTCACAACCCGATGTTGCCTTAGGTATTCCTCCTTTGATTTCTTCAGAGCCTCTGTGTCATATTATTTTTCTTCCTGGACCCGACGAAAGTGAGCCTCTATCACATCTGATATTCTACGTAGCTGGGCAGGGTCATCTCCTACTTCTATGCCCCTTGATGAAACTAGTGCAGTAGATACTACATGACTCGAGTAAAGATCCTGTTGTACCCCTTTGAGCTCTACCTTGATCCAATCATAGATTGTTTCTTGTTTGGCTTCGCTTCGCTACAAAATGTCCTCAAAAATATCTGACATAGCTGTGATGATGAGGTCAATATCATCCACTGTAAGTATAGTTTGTAAGTGGGGATAATTAGCGCGTGACTTCTTCCGCGCTAAGGTTTTTTTTGGAGAAACCTTTCTTTTCTTGTATTTCTTTGTCTCCGTAGGGGGATATTTAGGTGGTGTTATGTTTCCCTGTTCCTACTTGTCTTCTTCCCCTTCATTCTCTTCTTTGTCTACTTCATCACCTCCTCCCCCTTTAGGTGAATTTGGTGTAGTCTCCTCTAATGCACTGTGACTTTCTTTTAATTCTACCTTCTTCTTCCTCTTGCTATTGTTGGTTCCATCATACTCTTCATGGGTGACTACAAGAATTCCTATGAGGTTGGGGTCGAAGAGTTTTGTCTGTTCAACTGGTACAAGGAATTTCGAAGACCATTCCTTGGTTATTTCCACCATATCTTCCTCGGTGAGTTTGTAATAGGACTGGAGCTCTTCCTTGTGTTCATCTCTGTGCATAGTGATGTAAATGAAGTGCCTGTATGTGCATAACTTCACTATTGGCCTGAACCTATGGAGTGTATTTTGCGTCATGCGAGGAAAGGATTCAATGGCCCTCTTCAGCTATAAGTAATAGGTGTGGAACACCGCATTGGACTACCATTGCTTCACCATGTCGCTTGAATAACAGAGGGTATTGAACCTAGCAGCCAGTGGTTTGGACGACTTGACTTTACGGAAGGTTTCTACATCCGACATCTCCCAAGCGATGAAGGAAACGAGAATCAGCAACCAACCGAAGTGAAACTCGTAGCCCTGGTCTTGCACTTCACAACAATATTTCTCAAACTGGTTGACGAGGTAGCTCGCCCAGTTCATTTGCATTCCTTCAACGCATTTTCTTGCGAGGTCGACGACAAACCCCATGACTTGCATTGGTTTGTTCTTCCTGATGATCTTACCAACGATTAACTGGCAAGCTAGGCACACTGCTCCATTTTGAATGGAGGCTACCTTGTGGCCCCGCTTTACTTTCTCCACCTTGTCATAGGTGTCCTTTATTCGTTGTGCCAAGGCACAATATGCAGCCTTCTCTGGGTACAATTCTAGAGGTTTTGTTCCTTGCATGCTCAATCTAGTGATCCGATGGATCAACGCTACATCTACAGTGATGCACCTATCCAACCATAGGTAACCACCATGGTATCACCACATGAGGGGTTTAACACACGTGTTAACCTCCTGATGTCTGTCGAAGTGTGGTATCTTCATCACATTAAGGATGGTTGATCTTGAAATTTCCATGGTCCACAGCTCAAGGATTATCTTCGACTTCTTCCATGTTGTCTTTTTCAAGTACTTATGTGGTGCGAGCATTCCATAGTTCTTGCAGTCTCCCATGTTGAAATCACTGATATTTAGCGTCATAATTTGTCCTAATTGCAATCCAACTGCACGTATCCCCTTCGGGAGGTATGCAGTGATCAATGTATAGTCAAAGTCCCTTGAGATGCTATCACGACTATCCGTGCCAGCTAAAGGCCGGATATAATCGGGCAGGACCGACGGGATGAGCTTCACATTCGCCAAGTTGTCACGATGATTGCTCTGTTTCTTTGTCAGAGTTCGGGATGTCCAAGATCGACGTGCATTCTATAGGGAGGCTTGCAATCCTCTCATCGATGAGGCTTGTTCTCCTACTGACATGAACTTCTCCGCCATGAGGTTAGTCAAAATCTCTTCGATGGATTTTTCTACTGCACTAAGGTCACTCGACATGCACGCTCGTGATCAAATGTTTCGGATAGGTGGAAAAACGCTCAAGGTAAGCAGAACAGTTGGCGAGGTCTTGATAAGAACTACATGAAAGAAATTAGTTCTCTGTGGGATTGGATAATCACAATTCGCAAAAGTGTCCCTGGTGCAACATTCAATGGGTTAAATAGACAACATCGTAACGAACTCCTCCAACGGGCAGGAAATCCTCCATCAATACAATTCCATCTATTATGGCATGGTCCCAACGATCCAATGGAGATATTTCTGACAATAACTGTGTTTCTAGCTATTTTGGAGCGTCGTTCTAATGGCCGGGACGCCTCCAACTGTCATATTGCTTCACCATGGCAAAGTGCCAATCTGTGTTGTTCTGCTATTCCGGCGAGGTTCAAGTTCTGCAAACCTTCCTTCTGTGAAATCCTCTCTGGAACCTCCTGCAATTTTTCTAGCTTTTATTTCTTCTTACTGAGCTTTCTTTCTTTATTTTCAGTGATCTGTGTCTCCAGATTCCTCCTTCCATTATTGTTCATATCTTCTCTTAGCATAGTAACTTTGCACTACTGAGGGTCTTTCATAGGGTTCGAGGGTAATACTTTTTCTTTTACGATTTATGGAGTAGGTGTGTTTCTCTTCTGCATGGATAAGTTCTTTAAGCCTTCTTCATTCTTTCAACTTCGACAGTCAGGTCTTTGGCCCTCAATTTCTTTGACTTGTCCTCTTGTTCTTCTATTAAGTGTGTTATTCTCCTAGCCATGAAATCCCTTAATTTTTTTTTTTTCTGTTCTATAGCTTCCTCTTCTTTTGTCCTTCGGATATGATCTCTTTCAATCCAAGTCCTTCCCAACAAAAGTGCAAAAGGAGTGTTATTCTCAACAAACTTAATGACCTTTAATTCTTCTTCTATCAATGTTCCATGAGCACTCATAGGTACATGAATAAGTCTTCCACATAGAGTTATTAGTTTTCCTTTAAACTATCCTATTCCTCCCAATGAAGGAATCGTAGCAGGATTTCTTAAAATTTCCCAAGTGATTTCTGTCATGATAGTAACCTATGTTCTGCGTCCAATACACAGTCTATGTCGAAGTCTCCTATTCTTCTTTCTATGCACTCTTTCTCTTTTAAGATCTCTGATAAACTGATGTCTCTGTGATCATGTTAAGCCCTAATATTGGCTCATTGCCACTTAATTGGGGCATATTAGATTAGTAATGTTATTTTATTTATGTCAGCTTTAGGCCATTAGTTGTAATTTAGATTAGTAATGTTATTTTATTTATGTCGGCTTTAGGCCATTAAACCAACTAGTCTCCTATATATACCAAGGAGACATTTTCATTTTGAATCATCTTGTACTTGAACATTTAAGTGGGG
>ML777156.1:450341-566105 GCA_009831015.1 Picea engelmannii
ATCTTGTACTTGAACATTTAAGTGGGGTAAAAGGAGGTTTCCCCCTCGAAGAGGCTTATTATCTGAAATTATCTCTTTTTCAAGGCGTTGAGTACTTTTCCTGAGGTTTTTCTATTCTATATTGATGTTTGGTTCTTAACAGATCATTCAATGTTTCTTTCATCTACAATAATATAGCCTCGGATTCTTTCTGGTTCTTTGGCATATTCGTAGTCTCTTTACCTTCCTCATGGTTTTCTGGTCTCATGTTCATCTTCTCAAATTTATCAATCATTCTAGGGAAGTCTAAAACTTCATGTCCAGTATATTTACAACAAAGGCAAATATGACCTCTACCAAGGCATTCCTTAGCAAGATGTCCAAGTCTTCTACAATTATAACATAATGTCAATCCTCTCTTTCTCTTAAATGATCCCCAATCTTTCCTGTACTATGCAATGGGATCACAGTGATGGACCTACAAAAAATTCTTTCTAGGATCCTGCATCCACTTCTTAGTCCAAAAATTCTTTTTTTGCATAGGAATAACATATCTTTCACTATTTCTATCAGATCTATTCATATCACATCTTCTTTCTTCTAGTTGTGCCCTAGTTTTCAGACTAGGATGAAATCTATCAAATATACCTAGATCCATTCTTTCGAAACAAAAAATTCGACTTATCTTACCTTTATCAGAGCACCAAGCTTTAAGATCTTACCTCTTTTCTTCAGATCAAACTTCTCTTCTTGGCACAGAGCTTCACAAGTCAAGTAGAGTATTGCACACTACAACAACATATCTACGCACATAACTTTCTCTTTTCATCAGTTCCCAAAAATCATAGTTTCAGTCCCGACAACGGAACCATTTGTTGTCATAGGGGTAGACTCAGGGTTCAACGCTTGAACAATTCACCAAAAAAACCCTAACTATCAGCCCTTTCAAAAACACCTGTGAAATAGATGAAGTCTCACTCGAGGTAGAGGTAGGGGGGTTGTAGGAATCAAGTGTCTACAACCTAGATGGGACACAGATCTACGATCACAATACTTTATAGAGAACTTAGTAATTAACGTTCCTTAGTCTTTGACCCTTATTCACATCGCAGGTAAAAATCCTAATTGCATAACAACGCAGTATTCATCAAGATCTAAGCATATCTAACCATTTAGCACATAGCATCAAATAGATCTATCATTCATTCATGTTATTAAGCACTAAGATACTACATCAGATGTATCTGACATACATAAAGAATCGACACTAAGCATAAATCACATCAATAACACAAAGCGGTCACAACACAATATATATGTGGTTCACCCCTAACGTAGGGCTACGCCCACCAAGTCTTCATCTTCTTTATTATCTTCTTTCAATCTTCTTACATGCACGGAGCCATAAAACCCACTTCGCATAGGACAGGAGATCTACACACACTTCGCCAGATCCTCCTTCTCTGAGTTTGTTATAGCATAGAGCCTTCTTACAATCACTTTCACTTAGCTCTGCAAGTTCTCAACACATAGAATGCACGATGCCATTACAACTAATTGCACTTAGCAACCTTTACATATCTTGCACAAAGCTAACTTAGGTCTTCTCTTCTCTTCTTTTATATATATCTATTTCTTACAATGCCTAGCTACATATTTATACATTTACAAATGGGGCCTAAGCATGGGTAAAATCATGGGCCCACATCCCATACCCGTTACATAAGCCAAAACCCCCAAAAAACCATAAAAAGGGGGTGAGATCCTGCGATCTCCGTGTCGCCTGGGTGCTCCGTCTTCAACTAGCCTGCTGAAGTCCCAAAAATGGTCAAACACGACCAAGTTTCTCCAAAACTTGGTCGAGGGACAACACTGTCTAAGATTTTAAATGACCCACGATAATGAGCTACCAACTTTGAACAATTTCCCAACTTCAAGGAACTTTTGTTGGCCTTCACTTTCAAGAATAGATGATCACCCACTTTAAATTCTGTGTGAGTTCTTCCCTTATTAACATAGATTTTCTACTTGTCTTGAACAACCTTTAAATTATTCTTTATTTTAGACATCTTCTCTACCATTTCCTTGAGTAATTATGGCCCAACCACTGGTCTATCTGTTGGGTTGTTCCAACTTACTAGTGTTTTGCACCTTCTGCCATAAAGTGCTTCAAATGGGCTCATATTTAGAGATTCTTGGTACCCATTGGTGTAAGAAAACTATACCAAGTATAGATAGTCTTCCCATTTTTATGGTTTATCCATCACATACATCCTCAACATATCCTCAATCACTTGATTCACCCTCGTTGTTTTCCCATCAGATTCTGGATGATAAGTTGTGCTGAAATTCAAATTTGTTCCAAATCCTTTCCGAAAATTCGATGTGATGGATCTTTGTCAGACACATTTGTCTTGGGTATACCATGCAATCGAGCAATTTCCCTCAGACAAATATCAACAACGTTAGTTTCCTTGTGAGTGAGATTCATTGGAATGAAATGGGAAGCTTTAGTAAGCTTGTCCACCACTACCATGATAAAATCATGTTGCTTGTTGGTTCTGGGCAACTTGGTGATGAAATCCATTATTACAACTTCCCATTTCCACTCAAGGATTGGTAATGGTTGCAGCAAACCAACTGGGTGTCTATGCTCAACTTTTACCTTTTGACACTCCAAACATTTCGTAATGTACTCAACTTCTTTCTTCATGCCTGGCCAATAATATTCGCTCTTGACAACTGCAATAGCTTTATGATACCATGGGTGTCCAACATAAGGTACACTATTCATTTCCCTCAATATCATATTTTTCAATTCTTGGGAATTTGGTACATAAATTATGCTTCTGTACTTGAGAATTTTATCATTTCCGAGCTTATAGTCTTCATTTTTCTGTTGCAAATTACCTTGTTGTAATTTTTTGATTATTTCTATGTATTTCAAATATGATTTTGCATCCTCCAAGATTCTATTTTTCAAATTAGAATGGTACATGCTAATGGTTGTAGCATGCAATGCGTGAACTCTTCTGCTGAGTGCATCAACCACCTTGTTCTCTTTCCCCTTGATATGCTTTATATCAAAGTCGTACTCACTCAAAAATTCTAACCACTTGTTTTTCCTAGAATTTAGAGTTGGCTGATCAAATAAATATTTCAGACTATTGTGGTCTGTCCTCATCTTGAACCTTTTCCCCATGAGGTAGTGCCTCCACTTCTTCAAGGCATGCACTATGGCTTCCAACTCCAAGTCATGAGTGCCATATTTCCTTTCATGCCCCTTCAACTTACTTGATTCATAACATACAAAAAACTTGTTTTGACTAAGGAATCCACCAAGTCCTTCTTTATATGCATCTGTTCATACAATGAAGTCTTCATTTGGATCTACAATCCTTAAAATTCGAGCACTGGCTAATAATTTCTTCAAGTGTTGGAAAATATTTTCACACTCCAATGATCACTGAAACTTTACTCCCTTGTTTTGCAAGGAAGTGATCGGGTGTGCAATCTTTGAGAATTCTGAAATAAATCTTTTGTAGTAGCCTATAAGGCCCATGAAGGATCTGACTTTTGTCACATTCTTAGGTGTTGACCATCGTCTAATGGCCTCAATATTTTCAGGATCCACTGTTATCCCTTCCTTAGATATGATATGCCCCAAATAATGAATTTGGTTCTAATAAGATGAGCACTTGCTCAATTTGGCATACAACTGATGCTCCCTTAATACTTGTAATACCATATTCAAGTGATACTCATGCTCTTCTTATGAATTGGAATATATAATAATTTCATTAAAAAATACAATGACAAACTTATCCAGGTATTCTCTGAAAATTCCATTCATTAATCCCATGAAAACAACCAGTGCATTTGATAACCCTAATGGCACCACTGTGAATTTGTAATGGCCATACCTAGTTCGAAAAGAGGTATTGCTAATGTTTTTATCTTTAATTATTATCTGATGATAACCTGACCTAAGATCAATCTTGGAGAATGTTTTTTCATTCTTCAACTGATAAAAGAGGTCATTGATCCTTGGAAAAGGATACTTATTCTTTACAGTTACATTGTTCAACTTCCTCAAGTCCATGTAGAGTCCTAAAGTTCCATACTTCTTCTTCACAAATAATAATGGGGCACCCCAAGGTGACACATTTGGGTGTATATACCCCTTCTTCAGAATATCTTCAAGCTTCATTTGAAACTCCTTCAGTTTTGGTGTACTCATCCTGTAAGGAGTCTTGGATACTATTGACACCTTAGTACTGCATAATATTCAATATTTGACACCTTATCCTTATGTGTCTCTTCCATATGAGCTGCAAATATTTGACTCCCTTTTTTGTAACATTTCCTCAGTTGCAATGCTGAAAATTTTCTTACAGTTACTACCCTGGGAATTCCTTTCACTGTCCTTATGTTCCCTTCCTCATCCCAACATGTAAATGTTTTGTTATGACATTCTAAGATATCATGGTGTTGGTCCAACCAATCCATACCAATCATAAAATCATAGGAACCTAAAGGAAATATGTTCAAATCTACCTTGGTGCTCAGTCCATTCATGTCCATAGGACATGAATTAACCATCTCATTAACTTTTCTTTTGGCTCTGGTAGCCAGCTGCACAAACCAAGATTTTCCATGCTTGCTTCTTGGAAAATGAAATATTTCCACCATGTTAGGATCTATATAACTATGACTATCTCCCAAATCAATTAAAATTGCAATGGTTTGGTTGTTGATCATACCTTCCAGTTCAATCACATGTGATTGAAACTCAACTTGCTTGTTGTCTAGAGATGCATCGATCCTGGGTACATTTTTTCTCATGTCCTCCAATGTTTCAACTTGTTGTACATTGTGAACAACTCTCACTTCCTCACTTTTGTGAGCACAATCTATATACTTATGATCTCCCTTACAACTTCAACATTCAATGGGTGGTTTCCTTAGCCTTTTCCCTCCTGACTCAATCATTCTGGTCTCTCTAGAAGCTGGCTATTCTTGAGGACTCTTTTTGAAGAATGGTGGCTTATTTCCCTTCTTCATCAGTTCCATCTTGTACTTATTCTTGTCTTCCCAATATTTTTGGAAAGTTGGCTTTCATTTATGCAGATCATATAGGCATTTATCTCGCCGTATGGTCTCCTCCAAAGTATTGAGATCATCATATTGTATCTTGTCACTAATGAAATATGGCATCCCACTCAAATACCCCTGAATCTGAACTGTCTCATCCTTGATGAGGGAGACATAATTCAAAACTTCAAAAAAAATTATTTCATATTCATTGATGGTCAAACCTCCTATCTTGAGTTCAAATAAATTCTTCATCTTCTTGTCATAGTATCTCTTAGTCAAGTATTTCTTTTCAAAATACTTCTTGAATTCCTTCCAAGTAAAAAATTTCCCTTTAATGTGTTGCACCTGCACAAGTTGGTCCCACCACATGGATGGATTTCCCTTGAGATGATAGATATAAATTATTCCTTCTGCATGTGAAGAATAATTATGCAATTGAAAGTACTTTCTCATGCCTAACAACCATGTCTCTGCATATTCATACTTCTCATTCTCGACATCAAATGTAGGAGGTATGATTTTGTTCATTTCTCCTCACAGTTCATCCTTCCCAAACCTCTTATCATGCTTCCTAAAAGGGGATAAAATTGAGATACTATGTGCTCTCCTATTGGAATGCCTTGGGGAGCGATGCTGATGTCAACTAGCACTTCTTGATCTACCTTTCTCATCAGGAGACCTATGACTTCCTGATTTGCTTGATCCATTCTCCTTTTCCAATTTATTTTTTGTTCTTTCCAAGTTGTGCATTAACTTCATGTTGAAGTCCTCATGATGCTCCTTGGATTTCATAAACCTTTCATTATCAACTTTATGACTTTGGACATCTTTCTGCAAATTTTTAATGGTCTTTACCACATTCATGTTTTCATCCTTTCCTTCTCCATGTCCATTGGAGTTTGTATCTTCAATACACATATGGAAATCCATCCCTCTGATCTCATCTTACTGGATGTAAGCCCCCTGTGTATATTCCATTCCTTTGCACTTTGTGTTGATCTTGATTCTGATCTTACAACCATTAGCTCTGCAAAAAGTGCAGCCAACAAAACTTTGTTAGGCTATTTGATTTAACAAAATCAGGAAATTATGAACCATTCTGCTTCAATAATATATCAGAATTTTTTGTTATGATTTTCTGAGAAATTGACCATTTAGCTCAATTTTCTCAGTGAAAAGTTATGTTCTATTGTCCAAGATCTTTCCAATGACTACTCCCTTGCTCAATCCTGAGTCTTGAGCATAATTTTATGGATATCTGAAAAATTTGACCTTTCTCTGAGGCCAATCCTTACATAAGTGATCTTCTTTGGAAGTCAATTTATCTCTTGGACCCATGTTGAATCCTCTCTCACGGTTCATAGGCTCCGATGATTTCCTTCCAATGTAGGTCCGTAGAAATAAAAAACCCCACAGGCTCCTTTTCTAAGCCCCTTTCTATCCTTAAAAACAATTTTCGGGCACTAGCCCTTTTTCTTCAGCCCCCAATCTCATGTGACCATGAGCTGTGACCATGATTTGTGACCAAGCGCTTAACTAAAATGAGATTTTTCTTCTAGAGCTTCAAGACTTTGGAGCTTCAGAGCTTTGGGGTTCGTAATTTCCGCCTACTCCACACATCATTCCCTCTGAATTTCAAACTAGTGAATTCCCAGAGAAACTCTATGGATCTTTGTGCTTCGTAGTTTCTTGCATCAACATACTCCCATTTCCCCAAACTTTGAGTTAGAAAACTTCCAAACTCTCATCAACATTCATGCACCGAGGGGGTGCTACGTGTCGAAAATATAGAGGTGACACGTGGCCCAATCTATGGGTGACACATGTCAAGTTATGATTATCCCAAAAGGTCTATGAAAATCCTAAAACAAGATGACACGTGGTCAGAATCAAGTGGGTCCACACCACCCTAGGTGACGTTACTATTCCATGTCACTTCGATGCTTCGAGACATCAGAGAATTTCTCAATACCACACAACACATCTCTCGAACACTCAATTTCAAAACATATCCACATCACTATAGGTGAAGTCAATATGTCCTGCCACTCTAGCGCTCCAGGACTTCATCACTTCAGGAATTCAAAGAATCCCACACCAGAGAAAATAAAAACACCTGAACACCGAAATTCCAAACTCCCGAACAATGTTCTCCAGAGCTTCGGAACTTCGGGCCTCCGAGACTTCAACAAAATTCTCATATGCACACTTTAAAAATCTCAATCACTGAACTTCCAAACTCCCGATCATGTACACGTCACTCCAGAGCTCCAATACTTTAACACTTCGAGCTTCGAAAGATATCACACCATCACACTTCATAACTCCTAAACACTGAACTTCTGAAGAGATGTTCCCCAGATCTTTGGGACTTCGGTACTTCGGGACTTTGGAACTTTGGGAATCAGAGAATTTTGCAGCTGAACACCACCCCACCCCCGAACTGTCGAAGGTCGAAATTCTAAACACTTGATAATATTCAGAAACATGTCCCCAAACATGAGTGGTCTGGATTGGTTCTTGACTTCTAGAATTCAAGGAAAACTCCACTTCGCACAACCAAAACCAGATTTCCCTGAATGCCAAACTATCGAACCACTTGGGGGATACAACACCCACCTTCTCCCAAATGATCTATACTGTGGGTTCGCTCTGGGAATTTGGAGCTTCAGGGATTTTGCCTCTTTCTCAACAAAAATTTTAAAACAATCGGATGGGAGAAGTCTGAAGGACTTCCGTTCTTAACGACTATGCACCTTCTCCATATTCGACGGTTGTGAAGGATTCAATCCCCTCCTAAACGGATCTTATGACCACTGTGGTTTCCCAGATTGATACACCCCCTGAGCTTTCAAACACAAGTAAGGTGTGATCTCGGTACCCTCTTGGCACTCATGGATGGTATGAAACTCTATTTTTTTCCATTTCGACAACAATTCACTCTAAAACTTTTTCTTCAATTTCCACTTACACGGCCCAATCCAGGATCAATGTTGAAAACTGGAGCTTTGATACCAGATAGTTACACACCTAGTCTTAAACATGTTGGGATATTATAATAAACATGAAAAAATTTAAATATATATTAATTAAGCAGACAATTAACTTCTGCTAATACACATATTCATGTGGAATAACAGTAAGCCTGTACATACGGAATACACATGAAATACTCATGAATATAAAGACATGTATATATACACAACATGCAAATGAACACATAATTGATACTTATATTTTTATAGAAGATCACCAACTGCATATAGAACTTCCACGATCCTCCCATCCTTAGACCACGTTGCTTATACTCTCAACAGTGGGTCACCCCTGAGATGGGACTAAACTCGACCTGGGTAAATGGATTCCTAACTAGGCTGAGGCAAAAGGAAGTTACACAGTCAACATGAAGGATTTTGTCCCAGGAGCCAACTCACACTAACAACCTACAATCTCTTATTCCCCACATGTATGTCCCACCCTAGGAAGTGTGCCCCTTCTCTGCTCAATGGTCCTTCTACTGCCACACTTCCCTTCCAGGGATTAAACAAAATTCCATACATGAATTCTCTGAGCAGTGTAGCTATAGTTGGGCTCCCTCAGGAAATCACTTCCACAACAATTCTCTCACCTAGAGATATTTTTTCACAGTACTAATAGTCTACCTCTTCAATCCAAAGGCCTAAAAATCTACTTCTTCTGTCAATATCTTAATTCAACTAGGTATGGGTGATGGCAGCAAAAATGTTCAAGTATGGAATAGGTAAGGGCAGCAAGCATGTTGAGGTAAGGAACTATGTTGGAAGTGTTAGAAAAACAATATCACAGAGCAATAAAATAAAACAAATGTGGAAATAAAAAACACAAGATACACAATACAATAAAGACACAGATATACATGCTTCACCCAGTGTGGGATATGTCCACCAGAGAAATTTTCAGGTCCTTTGTTCGACAACATAGGTATTCCAACATAGGACAAACACCTTGAGTAACCACTCACATAACCAGATCAAAGATCAAGACACTGATGTTTTCACATGGTAAAACCCCTATAGGGAAACATCCACGACCCCAACCAACGCAACCACTTGGAGCAGTTTATTAATGCAAAGAAAAATATTACAGACAGATTTTACAAGAGAGTTTCTCACAATCGATAATCGACAAATGTCCCACCATTCTCTTTAACTAGAGATCATGGACCAATCAGGTGTTAAGCCACAGATCAATGGTCATTAAAATTGAGGAGAGTATGAACCTTCAGATCACTCTATGTCGAGAACATATCGTGACCATCGGATTTCCTAACTACAAATGCATACTAATGCATACTAAAGAAACACACTAGAAAACACACTTTTACCTAACGACACAATAGACCATGTAGATCTTACTAACTCTTAAGTGTTTGAATATCCTAACACCCCCCCTTAAGAACAACTTGGGATAGGATTGAAGGATTTACAATAGTGACACAATAGGAGAACGAAGGAGGCATTAGAGCCTATTCCCCCTTAATGACAACTTCCTCAATTCCTAACATAGATCAAAGTTTGGAAAACTTCGCTTCTGTAAGAGACTTTGTGAAAATGTCTGCAACTTGATCTTCTGTAGGGAAAACAAGCACCTCAATAACTTGATCATGAATGAGCTTTCTAATGAAGTGAATGTGTAGCTCAATGTGCTTGCTATGCTAATGTTGAACTGGGTCTTTGGCAAGCTTGATGGCACTCTAATTGTCACACCAAAGGCTGGTCAGATGATGGTGCTTGAATCCAAACTATGAAAGGATCTTTCGAAGCCATAGGGATTCTTGACTTGCATTTACTGTTGCTTGGTACTCTGCTTCTATTGAAGAAAGTGCAATAGCCTGTTGTTTCTTACAGGCCCAAGTGACAGGTCCTCAACCAAGGCTGAAAACATAACCTACAGTAGACTTCCAATCATCAAGGTCCCCGGTTCAATCTGAATCAGTGAAACCAACGAATATAAGAGTCCCCCCTGAACTGTAATGTATCCCAAACTGAATTATACCACAAACATAGTGAAGTATTCGTTTAGCTGCTTTCCAATGGATTTCATGGAGTGTTTGCATATATCGGGCAACAAGACCAACAACAAAGGAAAGATCAAGATGGGTATGAGTCAAGTATAAGAGGTTACCAACTATCTGACGGTACAGGGTAGCATCAACTTCAGGAGAAGTACAGGTGGTAGAAAGCTTAACTTCAAACTGGAAGGGAGAAGGGGTTGGCTTATAATCATCCATGTGAAAGAGACGAAGAAGGTCACAAGCATACTTAGACTGGGAAAGAAAAATGCCTTCATTGGTTTTCAAAACTTGGAGGCCAAGGAAATAGTGCAAAAAGCCTAAGTCTATCATTTCAAATTTCTTCTTAAGGCTAGTTTTCACATGGTTTAAAAGTTTTGAGTCACTACTAGTAAGGATAAGGTCATCAACATAAAGGACAAGGATTATGAGATGGCCTCCTACTTTCTTGGTATAGCCATTAGGATCAGGATGGCATCTAGAGAATACAGTGGAAATAAGAAAGTTATCCATTTTGGCATACCAAGCTCAGGGAGCTTGCTTGAGACCATACAGAGATTTCTTGAGGCGACAGACAAGGATAGAGTCATTCTGGACATATCTAGGAGGTTGTTCCATGTAGATTTCTTCCTGCAAATCTTTGTGCAAGAAGGCATATTTAACATCCATCTGATGGACCTCCCATTTATGTGAGGCAGCAAGGACAAGAACAAGGTGGATGGAATTCATTTTTTCTACAGGGGCAAAGGTTTCATTATAGTCAATTCCTTCAACTTGGGAAAATACTTTGGCAACTAACCGAGACTTGTGTCTTTCAACACTTCCATCTAATGCAAACTTAGTTTTGTAGACCCATTTGCATCTAACAAGTTTTCTTCCTTTTGGAAGAGGTACAAGATCCCAAGTATCGTTTTCCATTAATGAACGATACTATTCATTCATTGATGTATCCCAATCTAGATGACCTGAAGCTTCTGCAAATGTCTTTGGATCATGAGTTTCTGAAACTTGAGCGAAAAGAGAAGAGGCTCGCAGGAACTGTGAACGTGTCCGACGCTGATCTGAAGGATCACCGACAAGATCACCAGTTGCTTCTTGTGTTGAACGAACCCATCTAGGAAGTGGTGGAGTTGGTGCTAGTTCAAGTTCAAAGGACTCATCTGGAGGAGGGTGAGTAGGCAAAGGTGGATTTTCATTCTCACTGTCATCATCTGAAGAAGAAACTAGATCATAAGAAGGCACAAATTCCGAAGATGGCTCGCAGGCCGAAGAAGGAACAATCGCCGAATTAGGCTCACAGGCCAAGAGATTTTCATCAAATTTAACATCTCTTCTAATAATAATTTCATTACAATGTGATTGAAGAAGTCTGTAACCTTTGTCATCTTCAGAATAACCAACAAATATACACTTATCACTTTTAGGCTGCAATGCTTTCCTTTTCTCATCAGGAATGTGAGCCCATGCTATACTGCTAAATACACAGAAGTGACTTACATCTGGTTTAATTTTAGTCCAAGATTCTTCCAGTGTTATATTTTTAAGAGCCTTTGCGGGAGTGCGATTTACTATGTAATTTGCACAGTTGATGGCTTCCACCCAATACTTTAGACTTAATCTCTTAGATTGGATCATGCAATTAGCCATTTCTTTTAATGTGTGGTTCTTTCTCTCATCACCACCATTTTATTGTGGTGTATATGCAACAGTGTATTGCATTTGGATTCCCTGTGTAGTGCAGTAACTTGTAAAATTATTGTTCACATATTCGCCTCCATTATCTATTCTAAACCTTTGAATTTGATGTCCATATTGCTTTTCTACAAGGGCCTTGTAGGCCAAAAACTTGTCAAAAACTTCACTCTTGAGTTTTAAGAAGTAAACCCAAGTATGTCTGGAAACGTCATCAATGAAAGTTAAGAAATAATTGCACCCAGAAAAAGGAGAAGAAAGTTGACCACACAAATCACTGTGAACAAGATGCAAAGGACCCGAGGCGTGCCAAGAGGAACGTTTGTCAAAAGTGTCCCGATGATGTTTGATGCGAACACAACTGGCACAAACACCATCTCTGCATGGAACAAGAGGAAGACCAGTCACCATCTGTTGATTACATAGTTGTTGCAATGAGCGATAGTTTAGATGACCAAACCACTCAGGCTAAAGTTTGCTCAAGTCATCGCTATGAGAAACAAAAGATGATGACCCAAAGTTTTCAAACTTGTACAATCTGGTAATATCATCAACAATTCCAGTTGCAAGAACATGCTTAGGATCTTTTAGATCCTTGATTACAACTTGGTGAGGTGAAAACTCGACGATTTTACCTTCACCTAAATGAGTGATTTGATATAATGATAGAATTTTACAAGAAAGACTTGGAACACATAATACATCATTGAAGTGACCATTATCTAATTGAACTGTTCCAGATTCTACAACACTAAGATATCTATCATCACCAACAAATATTTTCTTGGTGTTACATTCATTTAGAGCAGAAAATATGGCTTTATCCTTAGCCATATGATAAGATGCTCCTGAATCAATAAGCCACTCATCAGAAGAAGAAGTAGTAGTAGAATTTGAATTGAAGGAGAAACTAGAAGAAACAAGTGCATGCTTGTGAGAAGAAGAAGTAGAATCAATACTGATGTTGTGCTTCTTCATCGTTGCTTCTAAAGCTGCCATCTTCTTGAAACATTTGGATTCATCATGACCATCTTTATCACAAAAGTTGCAATGTATGTTAGTATTCTTACTTTTATATTTTTCTCCTTTGTCACCAGTAGGATCTGAAGCTGTCTGAGCAAGTTTGGGACCCTTATATTGTTTGTTGTTGTAGCTAGGATGTTTCTTCTAGGGATACTTGGGTTTATCTTTCTGCTGGGCAACTAAGGCTTTGTTGGAGGGACCTATAGTGTTGATCACTCCAAATTGTACAAGCTTATCTTCCTCTCAGATCAAAGAAGCACAAAAGGAATCAGGAGTGGTTTTTTCATAAGCTTCTTCCCCTAAAGCCTCTCTCATGGCATAAAAGGTAGATACAAACATCGAATATGCACTACCTAGCTTAGAAAGAATAATATAGATGCAATTCTCATCCTCCATCTTTATCTTACATTCTTCACATAAAATTCTGAGTGTTTTAAACCTAGATAGATAGTCTCCAAGGCAAGAAAAATGATTTGGGCTCAAGGTCAGTATTTGATTTTCTAATTGTTGTGCTAGAATAATATTGATTTTACCAAACACAGATTCAATTGTGTTCCAAGATTCTTTGGGGTCATCAATATCTTGAAGGTGGTACCTTAAATTAGGAGAGATGGACATTCTGATTAGTCCACGTGCTTCATCATTCCTATTATCCCACTTGGCTTTCTTATCAGCATCAATGGGTTCTTTTTCCTTTCCCAAGGTAATCCGATACAATCCTTTACTTCTTAATAAATCTTCCATATGAGATTTCCATTGGAAGTAGTTGTTGTTGGTAAGCAAGACAGTACTTGTAAAATCCATATTAAATATGCAGATGCTATAGATTTAAACACTAAAACTGATAATTTGGATGGAAAGAGCTCGAAAAGTTATGCAGTTTTAAAAAAAACGACACTGAAAACGGACTTCCGATGTTAGAGTTATGCCCTTTTTAAAAAAGGCACAATCGGTAACCAAATGAACACGTGATTGTGTAAGTTGCTTTATGAAGTGACCCACTTTTATAAAGAGAAGTGGGGATCACTTTTACAATGAAGTTACTTTATAACAGAAAAATTGCATGCAAAATAAATAACTTGAGACTTGAACTCAAGACCTCTTACGTAATAAGGAAACTTTTAACCAAATGATCTAGCAAAACATATTGTAATGTTCAGAAGGAGGATTGGGGTTGTTGTTGTTGTTGTTGAGCATGCTAAAAAAAAACTCTTTTCACACAAGAAAAAATTTTGCTTCTTGATAACAACAAGGGTTAGATCTCGGTTAGCTTACCCGAAAGATGCACCTTTTCCTATCTGTTTCTGATTTTTTGAGATCACACAGGGCATGGGGTAAAAAGCATACACAGATCTAAAAGAGTAGAAACCCGGAAATAAATAAAACAAAACCGAAATAAAACCAAAATACTACTATGGAAAAAATTAAAAAAAAATGCATATTCAAGCTTTATACCTCCAGATCTGACTGTAATGGCCGTATCTTGGGCAAACGAAAACCTTTTCGAGTGAAACGAAAAGTGTTCCTAACTAAAACGAGTGATTCATACACAATGGAATAGTCCTCTTAGCCTAGAAATGTACAAAAATGAAAAAAAATGGAGATGAGGCAACTCGGCTTCACGATCTCAATCTACAACAAGAGCAGGTCTTCAAACAGGCTCTGATACCATGTTCGACAACACAGGTATTCCAACAGAGGAAGAACACCTTTAGTAAACACTCACATAACCAAATCAAAGATCAAGACATTGATGTTTTCACGTGGTAAAACCCCTACGGGGAAACATCCACGGCCCCAACCAACGCGACCACTTGGAGCAGTTTATTAGTGCAAAGGAAAAGATTACAGATAGATTTTACAAGAGAGTTTCTCACAATCGATCATTGGAAAATGAATCTCCATGCTCTTTAAATAGAGATCATGGACCAATCGGGTGTTAAGCCATAGATGAATGGTTGTTAAGATCGAAGAGAGTATGAACTGTCAGATCACTCTATGTCGGGAACATATCGTGACCATCGGATTTCCTAACTACAAATGCATACTAATGCATACTAAATAAACACACTAGAAAACACACTTTTACCTGACGACACAATAGACCAAGTAGATCTTACTAACTCCTAAGTGTCTAAATACCCTAACATCATTCCTCTATTATTATCCAACAAATGAATGTATACAACCTACAACACATCCGATGTAACTTCCTATTCTTTATCTCATAATCTCCTCACTCAGAATACAATATTCGCAATGATACATAACCACAATACATTTCCCTCATAAAAGAGGGTTGTCTTCTAGGGAAAAAAATCCTGACATAAATTCTACCGTCAGCTCCGTGACCTTATACTGAACAATCCAGATTTACTATGAAATTACAATATACATTTACAAGGCATTTTTTCCTTCGAGGAACATTTTCCCACAAACCCCCATCGGGGGACTACTTGCCCTTGGACCCCTTATCCAGGGGGGATAGCCCGCCCCAGACCCCATAGGAGAGGAAATCCCCCTTGCACTCCCCCACGTGCAGGAGTTTTTATTCTTCAGGGGTGTAAAGTATTCATGGGCTATAAACATGGATGAAAACAAAGACCTTTGAATCAGGAAGATAACCAGGATCCACAACAAACAATCTCCCACTTGGAGACTGATCTAAAAAACTATATCACTGTTGTATCTACTAAACTATGATCCTTCTTGGACCTATAAAATTTCTCATCTTCCAATTCATGCTTGAAGGCAGGCACTGAGTTTCTCTCTGGTTACTCCCTTTGTTAACATGTCTGTAGGATTCTAGCTAGTGTGTATCTTTTCCAAATTCAAATGTCCATCTTGCAAGATGGATTGTATGAAATGGTACCTAGGATATACATTCTTAGTCTTCAAATGGAAGGTTGAGTTCTTTGCAAGGTAAATGGCTCTCTTGCTTTTATAGTACAACCTGCTATTCTCTTTCTTATTTCTCAATTCCTTCATAAACCTCTGTAACCAAATCATCGCTTTACTAGCCTTTGTAGCAACAACATACTCTACCTCTGTTGTTGAAAGTGAAACAACCTTTTGTAGTTTCGAAATCAAACTTATTATTGTTCCACCTATAATAAAAACATACCCTTTGGTGCTCCTCCTGCTATCTTTATCACCTACCCTATTTGAATCAACATATCCCTGTAAAATAATGTCTTAAACTCCAAAACATAATGCATGAGTAGAAGTACCTCTCAAATACCTGAGAATCCACTTTTATGTGTCCCAATGTTCTTTACTTGGATTGTTCATATACCTACTCACAACTCCCACTACATGTGCAATATCTGGTCTTATGAAAACCATCGCATACATCAAGCTACAAACTATTGATGAATAAGGGACCCTGGAAATGTATTCTATCTCCTTCTATGTCTTGGGACACATTTCCTTAGTTAATTCGAAATGGATTGACAAAGGTGTACTAACTGGTTTTTTATTCTACATTCTAAACCTCTCCAACACCTTCTCTATGTACTCACCCTGAGATAATGTCAATTTGAAAGTTTTCTTGTGTCTTGTTATTATCATACCAAGGATTTTATTTGCAGCACCCAAATCCTTCATCACAAATGAATTAGCTAATTTCTACTTGAGCACATTTGCATCTTTCATATTAGACCCTGCAACAAGCATGTCATCTGCATATAATAGCAAGATAATATAGCTTCCATTTTCTAGCCTTTTAAAATAAACACAATGATTAGAATGACATATACTATAACCTTGTTCTGTCATAAACCTGTCAACTTCAAATACCACTGCCTTGAAGCTTTCTTTAGGCCATATAATCTCTTCTTCAACCTACATACCAAAATTTCCTTCCCTTTGACCTCATACCCCTGTGGCTGCTCCATATAAATCTCTTCCTCCAAATCCCCATGGAGAAAAGTTGTTTTTACATCTAACTATTCAAGATGAAAATATTCTACTGCCACAAGACTTAAAATAGTCCTAATTGAAGTCATTTTAACAACAAGAAAAAATATTTCATCAAAATATATACCTTTATTTTGTGCAAACCCCTTTACAACAAGTCTAGCCTTGTATTGATTTTTCCCTCCATCGTCTTCCTTCAACTTGTAAACCCATTTATTCTGCAATGTTGTTTTTCCTGTAGTCAACTGAACCAAATCCCAAGTCTGGTTATTTACTAGGGAATCCATTTCCTCTTTCATGCTTTTCTCCCATTTCTTTTTAGTTTTTACCTGCATTGCCTCTTCATAACATTCTGATTCACCAGAATCAGTCAACAATAAATAATACAATCAAGGAGAGTATCATTCAGGGGGTCTACTTAACCTGATAGATATTCTAACAACACTTGCAGGAGCTTGAGGCACCTGTTGCTCATGTTTTTGTACATTTTGATTTTCTAGAACCTTTGGAATTTCTTTTTCAGTGATCTCATCAAGCACTCTGTATTCTGGTTTTTCTTTTTCTTGAATCTTTCCCTGCACCTGATATTTATACATGACCTTCTCATTGAATATAACATATCTACTCCTCATGATTTTCTTATTTTCATAATCCCATAAGCAATAACCAAAATCATTAACACCATATCCAATAAAGGTACACTTCTTGGATTTTGCCTCAAGATTTGTTCTATTTTGTTTATCAATATGGACAAATGCTTCACAACCGACAATCTTTAAAAAATAATAGTTTACCCTTTTACCTATCCATGCCTCCTCTGGAATTCCAACATCTAAAGAGCTTGAAGGTCCTCTGTTTATTATGTAAACAATAGTATCTAGAACATCTTCCCATAAATGTAAGGGCATACCAACATGCAATCACATACTCCTTGCATGCTACATGATTGTCCTATTCATCCTTTCTGACACACCATTTTCTTGCTGTGTTCTTGGAACTGTCTTCTCTCTACGAATCCCATGGTATGAAAAATAATCATCAAACTCATTGCTACAATATCACCTCCATTGTCTAATCTGAGACACTTCAACCTTTTTCCTATCTCATTCTCAACCAAAGCTTTCCATTTATTAAAAGTATCAAAAACATCAATTTTTTGTCAAATGCAATAAAACCAAGTTTTTTCAGTTGCATTATCAATAAAAGTAACATAATAATGAGAGCCACCAAGATATGATACCTGAGATGGTCCCCATACAATTTTATTCACAAGCTCTAACCTTTCACTCTTCTTTTCTTTCCTGACTTTGAGAAATATGACTCTCTTCTTTTTTCCATAAACACAATTCTCATAGAAATCCAAATCAATTTGTTTAAAATCTGGAATCAAATTTCTTTTGTGAAGTATCAACATCCCCTTCTCACTCACGTGTCCAAGCCTATGATTCCACAATGATGTATCCACTCCTGTAGAATCTAAATAGATAGAAGAGTCAGTATTACCAGTACATAAATACAATGTACCTACATTTTATCCTTTCTCTATCACCAATGATCCTTTGGTGACCTTCCACACCTTATCTGTAAATATGGATATACAACCTTCACTTTCCAACTACCCTGTTGAAATTAGATTTTTCCTTAGATATGGAACATGTCTTACCTCTTTCGATAACCATTGGTTTCCATTCCTTTGCTTTATTTTTACCTTTCCCACTCCAACAATTTTGCATGGTGCATCACCACCCAAATGAACCTATCCAAAATCACCTTGAACACAATCTAGAAAATGTTTCCTATGGGGTGTTGCATGAAATGAAGCCCCTGAACTTACTACCCAAGAATCTGAAATATTATCTACAGAAAGAATCAAAGCATCTTATAACACATCACATGTTACATTTGCTTCCTGATTTTTCTCCTATTGTCCATATCTTTGTTTCTTTGGAGCCCTGTAGTCTTTCTTTAGATGTGCTTTCTTCCCACAATTCCAACACTCTATCTTTCCCAGTCTGGATTTGTATCTGCCCTTCCTATAATTCCCGCAGTTCCTTGAGCCCTTTCCTCTATCCTTTTGTGTTCCCCTGTTCTCCATGTTTAATGCATTACTTGATGTCTCACCTGTGCTTTTCCATGACATTTCCTCACTAAGGATAACACCAACAACATCATCAAGTTTTAAAGTGTTTGAACCATAGACATAGTTACTTACAACCATGACCAAGTCATTCCAACTTTCTGGCAATGAGCACAATATTAGAAGATCCATGACCTCATCATAAAAGTCTACTTTTACATAACTTAGTTGATTAGTAACCGTCTTAAATTCATTTAAATAATCTACAACAGACAGACCCACCTTCTGACATATTCATATTAAATAATGTCTTTATTAGAATTACCTTATTGGATTCTGAGGGTTTTTAATACAATTTATTCAATGTGTCCATCAACTCCTTCGTTGCATTTTCTTTGGAAATATTGAAAGTCACCAACGCTGCCAGGCTCAGCCTTATCGTTCCTAGGGAATTTCTGTCAAGAACCTCCCATTCTTCGTACTTCATGGTCGTCGACTTCTTTTCTATTCCACCCAATGGTAGGAATAGATCCTTCTGATATAAATAATCTTCCATCTGCATCTTCCATAACTGGTATTTTTGGCCGTTAAATTTCTTGGACATAAAATTTCCATCTTCCACCATTTCTCCCACTCAAACTAGGAACCCTCTCTTCCTTCGAGTTACCTTTCTCTCTGATACCAGTTCTTAGAAAAACAGGATCGTAGAGAAATAAATAAAAAAAATGAGGAAATAAAACACAAAAGATACACAATACAATAGATACACATATATACATGGTTCACATAGTGTGGGTTACGTCCACTAGAGAAATTTCCAGGTCCTTCCTTTATTATTATCCAACAAATGAAGGGATACAACCTACAACACACCCACTATAACTTCCTTTTCTTTCTCTCACAATATCCTCACTCAGAATACAATATTTGCCACAATACATAGCCACAATACATTTCCCTCATAAAAGCAAGTTTCCTTCTAGGGAAAAAAAACCTAACATAACTTCTACTGTCAGATATGGGACCTTATAATGAACAGTCCAAATTTACTATGAAATTACAATATACATTTACAAGGCAATTTTTCCATTTAGGGGCATCAGCCCCCAAACCCCCATCGGGGAACGCTATTCATCGAACCCCTGTTGAGGGTCCAATTTCCCCTAGACCCCCCAGCCAAGGGGATAGCCCCCCTGGACCCCGTAAAAGGGGAAACCCCCACTGCACTCCCTCACATGGAGGAGTGTACGTTCTTCTGGGGTGTAAAAAATTCATGGGGTATAAACACGGTTGAAAACAAAGAACTTTGAATGAGGAAGATAATCAGGATCCAAAACCAACATGTAGAAACAACATTTAGGTAAGGTACAATACGGGCTCACAAAAAGTACAGGTGTGTTGTGCATAACATGAAATGTACAAGATCACTGTTGAAGGTGTGCGTGAGGCATAGAGAGATTCCACTGTTGGGGTCCATGGCTGCAAGAGTAAATGCCTTCGTGAATGGGGAAGGATGGGAAAACAATATAATTTCCCCACATATAATTGCATGTTCCCTTGATGACACATGGCTCTCTCGGAGCTCGTTTATCTCCGCTTGTGATTACTTCTCTTCCCATAAGAAATTAGGATAAAATAATTATCCTCACCATATCCTTTAGGAATAATGTTATAATATTCCTTTTGCGATAAGTCCTCTAGCTTAGCCCCTTTTCTAGGCTCTTATCCCTCCCTTTCCCTTCCTAGTGAGATTTAATCCCCCATACTCTTTTATCGTGGCTGATCTACACACAACGATGTATTATATTAATGACATGAGTGTTTACATATACAAAAATAGGCTCACTGGCCTTTATAATCTAGGCTCTCTGGCCTAATCATCACATCCTCCTAGCTTATAATCACTTGGCTCACCAACCTATAAAACATGTTTATAATTCATCTGGGGTTCGGTCCTGGGGGTATTACACTTGGATTCATGTTCTTGATTAATTATAGATTGGTTAAAAAAATTGAAATCAGTCTAAGAGGGTGAATTCACAAGTACCTGGGAAATGGGTATGCTTCATATCAGTATCCAGGAAAAACGTTTAGGTATTTTATATACCGAGTATGTTACAAATTGGTTTTCAGAGTGTCCTTGAAGTGGGAATTTTGAGGTAGTGTGGCTTAGCGTATTGGCTAGGTATGTTACAAAAAATGGTAAAAAGATATCCAATTGGTGAAATTTCAACCATAAAATATACTCTAATGCAAAGTATAGCCAATGATGAGAAAACTCTTGGATTGATGGTGAATATGCCAAAGTTCAAATTTGGATAATTGAGGGTTAGACCTCTAGGTTTGAAGATATATCAAGACTTATTCATACAAGGGATGGGAAGAGTCAATGAGGAATAAACACTCATCCAACAAAGACTCATTGAACATAGTTTCCTAAATGTATTTGGGAAGTTTAGACATTATCTATGTGAAATATTAACAATTCTTTGATTTCTAAGTGGAGAACTTCAAATTGAACGCCTGTAAGATGACTATCCATTTTAAATACTCCCCCCCAATGATCTAATGGGTTAAAATGTATTGCATTGGGTTGGAAGATGCTAAAATAGTAGTTTTGAGAAGAAGAATATAATGTCTGAGACAATGGACATCATGAACTGCTACCAAAGCTAAATTCTTAGCATGGAGATAAGACATTTTGCACTGCAAGGAGAACACCTTGTAGCGGAGGTTTTTACAAAACCTCCCCCCCAAAATGATCCCTTCTTTGTTTATAGTAGAGTTTGTTAGTGAAGGTAGGTGATCAAAGGATTTTGTGTAGATTTTTACATCGTTGCACCTAAATAAAAAAAATCATTGGTTTCCTCACAAACAGGATGCCCCGTCGTTGAACTAATAAGGATCATTGATAATTGTTATTAATATAAAATGCTAAAATAATTTTTTTTATTTTTTAAAATAAAATGCATATCGATGCTCCATGCTAAACTAAGAGCATCAATGCATGTATGAAGAATGAACTAGATCAAGTTAGAACAATTGGTTATTCAATAAAAAAATATAATTTAAGAAAACCATTTTTTTTTCAATGCACTAAAAAAACCCAACTGCCACAGTGCATATACAATAGTGGTGCATTGAAAAGAAATAATAGTGTGCTTAATACTACTACAGCCTCAAGTTTTTTAACATATATCCTAAAATCCAACTGGTGCATTACTCATTATACTACACATCGATGCATTTTACTATATGGCACATCGTGAAAGGGTAAAATAAATAAATTTTACCGACACATTCCAATACTACATAATGCACCAACACATCTTACTATCTGGCACACAACGATAGGGTAATATATATAAAAAATTACGAAACAAAATTTCATTATCACATTTGCTTCTATGCTTACAACCACTCACACAAGCATCGATGCTCACACTCCTACGACCACCCTATTTGTAGTTCTTTATAGTGTTTTTTCCTTTGTTTGATATCTTCACTAGTAGATTCCAAACATTTTCAAATTTTGGAAAATAGTGCACATTTTGTTTTTTTCCTATTGGGAAACCACGTCTCGTTAGGTGAGAAGAGAATAGGTAAGTTGTTTGTTAGTTCTTTATTTTCAATTTTATCAGATTAAAATTTAAAATTAGGCATAAATTGTGTGGTGCACTTCATGGGTTCGTCCTGCCCTAGACTCGATGGTGCATCTCATGAATTTATAGGAAGCACTGCTAGTGGTGCATCTGAAAACTAGACAACACACTGCTGAAAACTATGCACCATGCATTAGAATGGAAAGTATGAATTTTCAGTGCCTCTCGTCTTAGAAGAGGCGCCATCTTTGCAATAAACCCACTAGTGCATTCTAGAGAATCAACTGCACCAGTTCATCTTTGCTTGTCCTCCTTCTTGACAGACTCAATCCTCTTCCACTCCCCTCTATCTTGCATCTCCTCCTCCATGGGTCACTCGAATTTATCCAAGATATTTTCCTCTTCATCCATGTAGGCATAATAACTAACATCAATTCTCTTGTAAATATCATACCTAGATATCCTCTTCTTCGCTTCATGGGGTGCACTTATCAATTATCTCTTTAATGTCGGGGAGAAATTTCCTAGCCCCAAAGTATCTGTAATAGGGGCCCTTTCCAATGGAACCATCCACATCAACCTTGTTCCCTTCCAAGTTCATCATCTTGGTGCCTAATTTAGCATGATTAACACCACCAAGCTCTATGATCTGAGCTTCCTAGTAACCCTTTTCCTTGATCATCTTATTTCTTTCGTCATTGACGTATCAAAGGCGGTGTTCCTTGAGGCATGGGTCATAAATATCCATGAAATTTCATTCAATCTCTCTTATTATCTACTACATCTATTTGTTTGGCTCTATGAGATTGTGGCACTCTGAGGCTAAGAACAAACACCTCTCCTTGGGCTTCTTATTTTCTTTTCTCTTGAATCTTAGGAACCTATTCGACATAGATGGTTCCTTCTCTTCATTATAGACCATTTTCCACCAAAACCCGAGAGCCTAACAGTCTAATATTATCCTTTTTTCTATGGAACACAAATCCTCAATCCATATGGCATCTCTATGTACCGCATAGTCACCATGAGAAGAAATATTTTCATCAATTCTGCATAGAATGCCTTCCTCTAGAATCGACACCTCTTCAATCAAATGCAATGGATGCTCTATTTTCCAATTGAGAAAATACATTTATCCATTTCTTCATATCCAAAACCAAATAATGAATCGATCACCCATACGAGTCTCGCTAGAGAGTCCAGGAAAACCTCAAGCTTTGATACCACTTGTTGGAAATACGTGAACCCACATGAGAGATATAAATTTTAGAACAAATTAATTGCAAATAAAATAATGAGAAAGTTAAATAAAGATAACACAAACCACATTCAACAAGACACAAATTTGTGTGGTAAAACCATGACAATATGCCAAGTAAACACTCACTGAGAAAAGTATTGGTATTTTTATTGCTCAAAAGTAAATATTGCAATCTTCCCATAGTGAGCTTACAAAATTTTCCAAATACCTCTTAGGGATACACATATATATAATGTCTTCTACATGAATTGCCACCATTACATGAACCAAAAAATTTCATTGTTGTCACAATTCCAACAAGATTGTTAAATTTGGGTAGTCGATCATTAATATAATTGGATAATGTGACACATCGATGGTTAATCTTCAACCCTTAACATTTTGAACAAGAACATACTATTGGGATGTCATAAAAGAGATCCAATTCATGGTATAATACCATTGACCTAGGTTAGTTGTTGGAATATGGCATGTTGCAATTGACAAGGTAATGAAACTATCCATTTTCATCAAACATCTACCTGTGATATCTTTCTCCTAATAGGATCTTTCTCCATTTTTGGATTGGTGGAATATCTTGCACATCCAAACTTGATCTTGAATCATGCTCCTGTAAAATTCAATGAGAAATTATTCAAAGGTACATGCATACATAACATAAATTCAATTAGATAAATGAATTATAAATAAAATCTAGATTTACTACAGATGGTGGGGGAGAATTTGAATAACTTGCAATAATATGGAATGAGCTGGAATACGAAGAATTGGCCATTTGATATTATAATCTTTATTTTCCTACATTTAAGACAAAACCTTCATCACTATGTGAATAAATTCTTCAAAGAAAGTTTGGGAAGAATAGAACAATCTAACTTCAAACAAAATTTTGAACGACTTTTAAAAGGTATCAGTGCACTTAATTATTTTCTGACACATCGGTGCATCGATATATACAAAATGTATCATTGCGCTAAATTATGAGAGGCACCAAAGAGTGACTTCTTTTCTTTCCTCCACAAAAGTTTAATTGTGGAGGTTTGCATTTGTACTTTGTCAATTAAATTCTCTGTCAATGCGTTTTTATGTAAAACATGCATTGGTGTGCTTTGAACTGTATAGTGCACCGAAAAAAGTAAGATACAAAAATAATAATTGTGCATGCGTTTATCATCAACGTGCAAAAATATACAACAACAAATGACCAAAAATATCATTTTTCTAAATGTATGTGTTTATAAATGAAAACCCTAATCATTTTTTCATTCTTTTGCCAAATTTTAGAGGGGATATTTGTGCAAGAGAGATATATCGACAAAGACTTTTGAGTGGGTATATTTTTTTGAAGAGCCAAATTTGTAAGGGATCACCATAGGTCACATACAAATCTGGAGAGAAGAAATTTCAAGTATGTGATTTCATTATATATATCATCTTAATCTTTCCCCTATTTGACTCAAACAATTTTTAATGCATTATCAAAATAGTAAAAGGGTTTCATAGTTACCTTCATTATTGGAAGCTCTAGATTTCTTGTTGTTTCTCTTCATTTCCCTCTCTATATTTCACAAGAAGATTTTTTTTAAGAAATATATTTTTATAGGGTTTATTTATTTGTATATGGGGTGTTTAGTATTTGTTGCAATGGGACCACTTATTGCATTGGATCCCAAACCCTGTTATTGTTAAATTTCTTTTTTTAAGCTTTCACGGTCAATGATGTGCACTAATATAGGAATATCGTACTGTTCCACATGTTCCTGTCAACAACATCGTCGATTCTAAAATGTAAATAACATTGTTTTTAATACCAAAAGTGTCACGTTTTAAATTTTTTCATGGGTTCGGGGATGTACAATAAATAGTTAATGATGCACTAGTGCTTCTATTAATTTATAAAGTATCGCGTGAATATAACAAAACAAATTATTTATTTTGTAACAATATGATAATCATGTATCGATGCATATACATATGTTTAATGCACTAGTACATACTATTTTATTATATGCACCAAAATTTTATTTTGTAAAAAATATTTCATAATTTCTATATTTGATGATTCTTGTTTTTTTATTTTTTATTTTAATAGAATATGGCCAATAGAAATTAAATGAAAACAACTCATTGCAGTAGGCAAAATGGTATCTCATCCCAATAACAAAACAATGAAAGTTATTTAACTTTTATTAAAAATTCAATATATTTGAATTATCTGCAGGTTTAAATTAATGATGTGTATTGGTTAAAGCATGTCATATAGAGAAAACAACTTCAAGAAAATTGATAAGGTTTTTTGCATTCTAAGTGCAAAAGAGCATAAAATCTTTTTGGAAATGTTGCAAAGAGAGGAATTAGATGGATCGACAATTTAAGGTAATCAACACAAATTTTCTTTGAATTTTTACTAAAAATTAATTTCTTAACATTAATCGCTAACATGTTTTAAACACCCAATTTGACATTATTTTAATGTTGTGCAGAGACTGATAGCGAGGGAATGAAATGTTGTTATAAAAAGATAAAAATTATGAAGGATGTAAATGATGATGACTTGGTCCTTAGTGCATATGGAGTGGTGCTTGAAGTTAAAAAGAGGGTTTTTTTTTAACAAAACAATGAGGGATATAGTGGAAAGAACTTGTATATGTACTTTTCAATTACAATGCAAAAATCAACCCAATGACTCCAAGAATCAAATTATATATAAACTAAAAAAATATTTTCGCTAGCAATTTTCAATGAGACCCAAGAGACTTGCAATAGCAAAAACTTATAATAACAAAAAATGATCATCTAAAAAATATTATTATTAAACATGTTTTTCTATAATATGTCCGCAAAATTACCAAATTGATTTTTTCCCTATATTTACTTTCATGTTGATTTAAGAAAAAAATATTGTGCTTTTCATTTTTCAAGAAGATTATGCAAATTACAAGAGAGAAATGAGGGGAAAACCAATACATATGGGTAAGGATGTCCAAAAAAACGTACAAGGAGATGGTAAAAGAAATGAACACAATTGCATCGCTTGAGGATCCATCCCAACAACAACATGCATTAGAGGTATTTAATCATTTATTTATTCTTTTATGTCCATCAAATTTAGCTATCCATGAAATACTAATTTTCGATTGTTTTTTTGTAGAAAATATAAAAAAAGGAACCCATTTGGCACATAAGACAGGACAATGAGAAAGAAAGGGGTTGATCTCAAAGTTTGTGAGTTCTTATGTTTTCGATGTTACTTAAGATTTCATATTTTTTGTGATATTTATATTTGAATAATTAATTTACACTCTTACATGAATGCGTTCTAATAGGTGCTAACATACAAAGAATATCCAACCAAAGAATTGCTCGACATTTGGTTAAGTATGGGTTGTGAGTATATCTTGAAGTATCAAGGTTTAATTAAACAATTTGTGAGTAGCTATGTTGTTTAACTTCCCTCATTTTATAATTAATGGAACAACAAGACACCTTTATATTAATTATATTGACTATGCTTTGTCATGGTGTATTAAACATGAAGGAAACAAAGTATGGAGTGAAACCGACAAAATATATTTTGAGAGATGACATGCACCATGGCTTCAAAATAATGTGTATTGTTTATGAAACAATCATTGCTATGGTATGATGATTTATTTATGAAATCATGTATTTTTAGGGATCTAACCTCCCTAAACCCTTACATAGGTACAACAATATATTTTCTATGTAATAAAGGCCAACAATAGTAAATAAGTCCTATGTAATAATGTGAATACGTCTAATGTAAGAATACTTACTAGAATTTTTTGCTTCTAGAAAGATTTTCCTCTTGAATGTTCTTTAGAAGATAGAAATAATATAATTAAGAGTAGAAGGCATGGGAAAGTTTTGTCTTGAGAATTACTTTATAATTGAGATATACTTTGTTGGACATTCCCCCCTCAAAGAGACAAGTGAATTTGGATTCATATCAATAAAGGTATCATTTATGGTGACATTTTTCTCTATAGTTTGTTGTTTCTGATAGTATTCATCATAATAATTCTATTACTACATATAATACATCTGGCACCTTACAAGTGGTATCAAAGCACCTTCCTATGCCTAATTTTAGACAAATTATTTTTTAGGATATAGATGTGTATTGTCGATGTGTTTAAAGCACAAAGATCTGCCGTTCAATGGGTAAAATTGTGATTTGGGAGGACTAGATGTAGGAAATATATATCATTTCACGAGTTACTCAAAACAAACATTTCACCTTGTTGGAAACCTCTGTAACCCTTGTTGTAACCCCTTCGAGTAGTACTGCATTAGATAAGACCTGTACATGGTTGTTCACTCCCAGATACCCTCAAGCATATAGGGAGTCCCATAGATCTCCTGAAACTAGCTATAGATCAACCTATTGGTCACCTAATTGTTATAGTGTCACCGAGAATATAACTCAGGAAGACTACTCTAGTGTACATAGTTAATCTGGTAATACAACTAAGGGTATGATCGAGCCTCCTTAGTTGGTGAAATGCGATATTGGGTGTGAGTACTATTGTTTGACCCCAAATGTATATCAGAGAGTTATAGCACGGGGAAAATTCTTCTTTGTAGGAACCCTAAAAACCCTAACCCTTATTTTTGGAACAAAAAAAAATAGAAACATAGGGGAACATTTTCAGTGCAACCCTATCTCTTACATCGAGGTTGTGAAATTCCTACACAATTTTCCCTTTTAACAATTTGGGCATTCAATCGCTGTAGTATTCTTCAGGCTGGATTATAACTCCATAGGAGTGAAAAAAAAATATATTGGTCCCACCGAAACCCTTGTTTGAGACTTGTTATCACATGATTAATAATTGTGCAAATCCCTCCACACGATCCCCCAAATATTGTGTAACTATGGAATAAACTACCATTGTTACCTTAATAGAATCTTCCCACATTTTAGTGATGGAAGAGGTCCACCAAAAGGGATGCTTCCCTGGTGACCTCAAGGGATAAAATAACAAGTTTAGTAGCCAATACTACCACCCCCTATATTGATCACCGGTTTGTTGGTCTAGGTCTAGGAAAGAGAAGAGGTTGAAAGTGTTGTTTGTACATTCCTAGAACAAGAACACTTTTCAACATATGTACAACAATATCCAAGTTAAAATATTCAACAATAACCTCTTTAGAGACTAGACAAGATAGAATGAAATGTGTTGTTAGAAATTTGCAACAATAAATGATGATATAACAATAGTAAATGATTTTTAACATCAACAATAATTAATGCTAAAAAATACCACAATTCACCATGAAAAGTAAGCATATAACCTATAGAATATTATACAATTGTTAGGGGAAATATCTGGTTGCGTTAAGCCACCTTTGGATGAGTGTATGCAACAATTTAATGTGACTTTAGATGGATGTAGCAAACTTTTATAATATAAGCAAGTAATATTACAAGTTTGCTAGGGTTAGAGTTAGTAGAGTTAGTAGAATTCTTCAGAGTTTTGAAAGAGGGGTTTTATCAATCACTTTCACCACAAGAGTTTCTTTTATATTAGTTCCTTTACCATTCTAGGGCTATGGAGTCTCAAATGCATCCAAGATTGAAGGTTGATCTACTAGAAACCAAGAGGTGGATTCTAAACCCTAAGGTTCGAGCACATTTGGGCCTTAGTATTTATACTTTGAGGATAAGGATGTCTAGTGTGCAAGCACATTTGGGCCCTAGATATAGTTTCTCCCTTCTTCTAGATTCAACTAGGTTAAAGATCAATTGTCTACGGCTAAAATCCTAATGTGCTATCACTTTAGAGATTTAGGTTTCTAACCCTAGCAAGTACAATTCACAAATTTTGGACAAGTAAAACTTTGTGAGAGGAAGAAACAATTATGTTCATCTCTTAGATTTTCAATAAAACAAGATTTCTTGCAACAAAATATAAATTTTACCATTTACATCAACAACATATCAAAGAATTGCAGAAAATTAATTACTTTATATAAGAAACCAATAACATTTAACCCTAATTGCAGAAATATCCATCCAAAATCAACAAACCGTCCACAAGAAATCCATTCCAAGTATAGTTCATGAGAGAGAAAGACCAATATCCCTAAAGGGGCCAAAAATTTCAAAAGTACTCCTTACAATGGTGAGGAAGAGATTATGATAAAATCAAAGTGGGGGTTATCCTTTTTATATGAGGCTACCATCACATATGTGTCCACATAATATGTCAACAACAAAATATAAGTGGGGTAGACCCCTCATTTTCCCTTTACAAATGCTAAAGTGAAAGAAATAAATCATGTGTGAGATGTCAAGCCTACTTAGGCAAGGAGAGGGCCTCCAAAGGCCACATGGCATCAATCTAGAGAAAGGTGGGAGAAAGTGTTGTCTCTCCTCATTGAAAATCATGCCATGCATCATCGATACTCCAATAAATCACCAAACCCTAGTTGTGTCAATATCTAGAAGGTGATGTCATCAAATAAATAGGGTCATTTTCCAGGATCTAGGTGCTGCGTCCAAGCCTTAGGGAGTTGCATCTCATATTTTCCATGTCTTTGATTGTATGTTGCTGCAACGTCCCTGATCCTGGTGAAAAAAAAGCTTTGGGATACTCTGCCTAGCATATGGGATTTGAGCCCATATATGTGGGATTATGATTGAATATGATCATATCAAGCCCACTTGTCCATCATCCAAGGTTAAGGATGTGAAAGCATATGTTTGAGGGTAGTGAGTCACTAGATGACCCACTACTCTCCATCACACATGCCAAGATTTTGGAATAAAGGTACAACATATTAGGTACAATCCAAGGATGCTGCTCAAAGAAGCATGTCAAGGCCATCCAAGACAAATCAAAGTATAAAACATGGTTAACATAGGTTCATAAGAAACATTGTTACCAACTTAACGAGAACTCTACAAAGTTCTCGTTTTTTGTGGGGTCAAGTTTTTTTATCTCGTTTTTAAAAATGGTGCTACTAGTAGCACCCCCTCCCCTTTTAGGTGGTTTTTTGATAATTTAAATTTTCTAATACATAAGGTTTGCACTTTTTAAATTTTTTTTCTCCAAGGTGTTTTTTCATCTATTTTCAAACTTTTCTATTTTTATTCAATGATGTTTTTAATGATATTTCCATGCTCCATTCAACTTTAAAAATGATGTACACCATTTATTTTTTTTAAATTAAAATTTTTGATACAATTATGTTTCCTTAATTAAGTTATGGTTCCATACTTTTAAAATATAGTGGGAAATATCATTTTTAACATATTGTTTTACCTTTACTTCAATACATAGAAAATAATTGTAGTTAAATAACACTATCTTAAAATATTTATCAAAAAGATATAATTCATTTTTTTTGGATCAATTAAAAACTAAAAAAAAAAACATTTTAAAAACAAATTTATATTAAAAAAAACATTAAAAAAACCCTAAAAAACTAAAGAGAAAAAAAAACATAAATTAAAAATATATATATTTAAAGTAAAAGAAAATGAAAAAATAATAATAATTATAGCAAAAAAACATTAAAAGGGTGGAAAAACACCCCAAAACTTAAAAAATATATATTAAAAATCTCAAATTAAAAAACTTAAAATTAAAATTTTAATACAAAATTTAAAAAACAATTAAAAAAATAAATTAAAACACATTAAAATTACAATAAAATAATTTTAATTTATATAAAATTTAAAGGAAAACAAATTCATTAATATATATAAAAAAATTCAAATTTATATAAAACATAGTTTTATGTATATATAAAACATAATATATATGTCTTATATATTAATGAATTTGTCTTATATATAACAAATTCATTAATATATAAGACAAATTCATTAATATATATATATATATATATATATATATATATATATATATATATATATATATATATATATGTGTGTGTGTGTGTGTGTGTGTGTGTGTGTTGCGCGCGCGCGGAGGTTCACGAAATCTGAACTAAGTTTCATAGATATCAAAAAAACAAAAATGCTGACCATATATATATATATATAATTTGGGTTTGGAGGTATTTTTTATATATAAAACATATATATTATATACATATATGTTTTATATATAGAAAAATGCCCCAAATCTTTTTTTTTTTTAATAAGTTTGGAAGCATTTTTTGTTTTTGTTTTAAAAAAAAAGAAGCATATTTTTGTTTTAAATTATTGTTCTATTTTTTTATTTTTATTTTTAAATTTTTCTTTGATTTTCATCATTTTGTTAAGTTTTGTTGTTATTTTTTAAAAATTGAATTTTGAATATATATTTTTAAATGTGTTTTTATCTTCATTAAAAATATATATTTGTGAAGATTTTTTATTTTTTCTTTATTTATTTTTTAATGTAAATTTAAAGAAAAAAAAAGAAGAAGTTAGTAAATAATTTTTCAAGTGACCATGTAGGATCCAATTTTGGGTTTTTTATTTGTGTAGGGATTTGTTGTCAAGGCCACAGTTTGAATTAGGTCATAATTAGTTGTAATTTTAACGTTTAGAAAAGACATTTTTCTTCAGGTAGCATCATGTTTTTATTTAGGTGTTGATTTTAAGGTTTTTCTAAGCAACTATTTTATGTTTTAAGGCCATGCTTGAAAAAGGTTGTAATTTTGACCTAGTCAGAAAAATTGGTGCTATCAGTAGCACCACATTTTGATTTGGGGGTTGATTTTAGATTTTTTTGAGCAACCATTTTATCCTTTAAGCCTATGCTTGAAAAAAGTTGTAATTTTAACCCAGTTACAAAAAATGGTGCTACTGATAGCACCACTTTTTGATTTGGGGGTTGCTTTTAAAGTTTGTTTGAGAAGCCATTTGATCCTTTAAGCCCATGCTTGAAAAAAGTTGTAATTTTGACTCAGTTACAAAAAATGGTGCTACCGGTAGCACCACTTTTTGATTTGGGGGTTGATTTTCATGTTTTTTATGCAAAAATATGGGTTTTAAAGGCTAGAGTTTTGGTTTTGAGGTCACAGTTCTCATTAAGTTGGTAACTATGTTAAGAAACATTAGTCCCTAAAGAATGCAAAGTAAGTTGTAAATTAAGATATAAGCCATGTAAACAATTCACCTCAATATCCCCTTCAAGCTTGACACCAACCCATGACCCCACGCGAGTTACCTGTTTTAAGTATGGGAGGTCCTTCATCCAACATTATTAGACATGCCACCTAGACATGAAATAAAATCAACTAGGTAGAGGGATAGGTCCCGAGGGAAGCATGGAATAAATAAACCCTTCAAGAGAAAGTGTGATAGTGATATGGTTTAGGAATTACTTCATGGATTATGGTGTCATTTAATCCATTTCTATGAGTTCCTTTGTGGAAGGTGTGCTTGCTCTTATGTTACCTCATTGTTAGGTGTTATTTTTCCAATACCCCTTTATCAACCATCTTACTAGTTCACTTTATCATATTTTCAAGTCCCCTTTTATAAGGTTTCAAGCTATAACATTGTTATTTGGGATCAGGGTGAGCAATGAAAGGGTAGAGCTCAAGTTTGGAATGGATTTTTTTATTCCTTTTCTATCATTAATTTATTTCTTTAGAATCATTTTCTTATTCTTTTAGTAGCAACTGCAATCCACATCTGGGTCTTTAGCCCCTCTTCTCATGAGAGAATGGACCATGACCAATTACCATAGTACACTATGAGAGGCTCTAGGGTGGAAAGTGTTAAGTATGGTAGGGAATGGAACGTTACCCTTGTGAGGCCCCCATAGTAGTACCCCTTTTCCCTGGGTGGTGACAACATGGGACTAGAGAACATAAGCTGACCACCAAGGTGAATCAAGGAAACTAACACAATTTCCCAAACTAGTGATCCATTATCCAACTTCAAAAAAGGATCCTCATCCACATGCCCAACAAATTAAGCAAAAAAGTTTGCATGAAATAATAACTAACATACCTCATGGTGATGATGACTTACCATCTCCCATACAATGGTTTTCTTGGATGTGATGAGCCTTGGTTGACCTATAGTTGTAAAGGTGAATGAGGGGGGATTTTGGGATGCCATCTATGGACATGCTTATCATCATCATGGTTATGATCATGTTCTCCATTACGGGTCATGAGACATTATCTCCTATAGTCACCCCTAGGCATTGGGGGGGGGTGGAGGTAACATCTAGCTCCAACATGGGGACATGTGCTCACAATATAGCACATGAGAATCCCATCATCTCTATTTTTCCAAGACCTACAATATTGCGCCCACTTCAAACAAAAACACCCTTTAGAAGTATCTTCCAGTGGATGTGATCCACTGAAATTAGTGATAAATCCAAAACCATGCCATTTTTTTTTACTAAGATACAAAATGATAAGGGAAATGATATACAATGACTAAGTGCAATTTCCTAATATGTATTCATTATATACAAATAAGTATGCAATATGTATAAGATGATGCAAGAATACACTGGCATGAATGCATGATGAAACATATATACAAATGAAATGCATGATGCAAATTCCCTAACCTACAGTAATCTATGTTAGTTCAAGAAGTCAAGTTTATTCACCAAGATGGGGCTTGAGAAGGGATCCACTAATGGGTAGTGGACGTCTCCTTCCCTGGGATGTGGATAAGTATTGGGAATCATTGGCATATTTCTCTTCAATATTATAGGGGCCAAGCCAAAATTTCCCAAACTCCTTACATGCATAAGGTTGTCCCTTCCTTGTATCCCACTCTAAAACTAATTCTCCTTGTTTGTAATCCTCTCCTTTTAGATCAACTATTTCTTGGATCACCATACTATATTGGTTTGAGGGAGGGGGGTGGCATTATGTTGTAAGAATATTCTCTTGGATTGGTCTAATAAAAAAATCTTTATCACACTTCTTCAATATCATAACAGATCCAACTTCCCTATATTTGCACCTGTCTAGTTGTTGCTGGTAATATTCCCTTTAAGGCCACACTATATCATAAGAATATTCCTCTTGGTAGAAAGGGAGGTCATCTGGGAAAATGTTTGGAGGATATTCCTTGAACTTCTTAGGGAGCTCTTCATTTTTAGGTTCAAGGTCTATTTCTTTAATGTGATCTCTTTCAATTAGTAGTTTGGGTAGATGAGCATTGGTTTAATCATCCATGGGTATAGTAGAATAGGTCAAATCCATCTATAAAGTAACACCCAACATTGAAGCAAATTTTCTAGACAAAAGTATTCCCTGAACATCTAGGAAATATATGACCAAAATTTCCATTATGAAAACTATCTCAAGATATTGGTCAAGGAGGACCTTCAAGTTTTCTATCACATCATTCATGGGAATATCCCTAGATTCAATCCCATAGACATGTATGTAATACCTTGTGACTTCCAAACCCAATTGTCTCATTAATTTCAAGGCCATGACATTTTCACTTGCCCCTGAGTCAACCATACAATTGTTTAAGCGTTTATTTTTCATTTGCAAGGAAATGTAGAAAGGTGGTTTCTCATCATAGTGTGGTCTGAAATGGTTAGCTTACAACATTATAGGAGCGTCTACATGTTCACCTTGTACTCTAAATAACTTTTCAACTTTCCTTCTCATCAAAGGAATATTAATGATGTATATTAGAGGTACATGTATGTTTATATTTTCCAAGATTCCATTTATGTCAATATTCAATTCTATGTCACTAGTCTTTGGAAAAGTGGAACTAGGAGGAAGATTTTTTGTTGGCGGTGGAGCTAGCATTGGTTGAGGGAACTAAGGGTCACTTGGAGAATATTGAGGCACACTTCTTTGTCTTGTGTAAAGCTGTAATTAATTATTCCTAGGATTCTCTCTTGATTCCTCATCCATTCTGTTTATGATCTCCATCCTAGCCTCCTAGCTACCTCTCCCTTTCCTTCAAGTTGTTCTAGTGTCATATTGAGGCACTCTTGGGGAGATGTGGAAAATTCAAAGTTTATGGTATCAAACAAATTCATATGATTGTATTCCCCATTAATCCTTGGCCATTCATTTTCCCAGTGTGAATCCCCACAAGGTAGGCACCAAGGAGTCTCTTCTTGACTTATAACATTTGACGTATATAGATTGTTGGGTACCCTTTGTTGATTTGGTTCCCTAGGTTTCCATGCTTGGCTTGATATTTTAGGTTGGCACCTAAAAGGAGGATTGGTGGATTTTTTTTGTGACCTCTCCAAATTAGTGATATTTTTTATCATCAAGCTTTGATTTTTGGCGGGGTCATTTATTGCTTCTTCAATCCTTTGTTCCCATGGAGCAATAATATCTTGAGTGGGCTCAACATTGTGTAAATTTCTTGTTTTGGATTCATCCTTATCTCTTGGGGCGTAGAAAGGTTCTACCTTGCAGGATGAAATATTAGCCTCAATTTTTACACCCATTTCTTGGGCTTCTTCAAGAATTTTTGGAGCCTTGTCCTTGAGTATGAATCCAAAATGTCTGGGGAAGTCCTTCATGTAGAGGAAAAGAAGATGATATTTTCTAAGGTGAAGTTTTCTAGGTATTTGTTGGAGACAATTTTCAAACTTGACATCAAACTATTTGGAAATTTCATTCTATATCTTATTTATTTTAGTAAGTCACAACAAAAAGTTAGGATTCTTCTTATCACCCCATATTTTAAGAAAGGTATCTTCAAATTGGTCCCATGTCTTAATAATTTTTCTAGAGAGACTATTGTACGACTTCCTAGCCTCATTAGTGAAAGTGGATGAGAAGGGTTAGGTTGGAAAAAGGATGAAAAGTTATCCAAATTTCCTTCAACAATAGTCACATCATTACCATAAAACTTGGGCAACCACTTTTCAAACTTGGAAGGCATTTGTCGAGGGTATCCTGGGATAGAAGAAATATATAAAAGAATTAAATATATTGTATACCCATTGATTTTGAGCCATTGTAGATAAGGGAAATTTTTCAAAAAAAAAGGATTTTACTATAGGTGAGTTGTGGGGAACCCTTCTCTTATCAGTCTTGGGAAGGTTAGTGTACCTTGTTGAGATTTGTGGAATCACCAAAGGAAGGTGAGGGAGATACCCTCAGTGGAGTCACTAGGTAAACTTTTAATATAAGGGATTCAGGAAAGTTTACCAATTTTTTTTTTTGATGAGAATGACTCAATCCTCCTCGGCAATGACACCAAAATGTTATCACAGTATTTGTACTTGTCCAAATCCCTCCACAAGATCCCCCAAATATTATGTAACTATGGAAGAAACTACCATTGTCACCTTAGTAGGATATTCCCTCATTTTAGTGATGGAAGAGGACCACCACAAGGGAGGCTTCCTTGGTGACCTCAAGGGATGAAATAACAATTCTAGTAGCCAATCCTACCACCCCCTATATTGATTACAAGCTTGTTGGTATAATTATAGGAAAGTTAAGAGGTTGAAAGTGATTTTCTACCTTCCCGAAACAAGAACACTTTGCAACATATATACAACAATTAACAATATAAAGTATGCAACAATAACCTCTTTAGACACTAGACAAGATAGATTGCAATGGCTGTTACAAATTTGTAGCAATAAACAATCATATAATAGTAGTAAATGATTTGTAACAAAATAAATAATTGGTGCTCAAAAATACCACAATTAACCATGAAAATTAAGTATATAACCAATAGAATGTTATCCAATTGTTAGTGGAATATTCTGAGTGAGTTAAGACACCTTTGGAGTAGTGTATGCAACACTTTAATGTGACTTTAGATGGTTATAGAAAACTTTTATAACAACAACAAGTAATATTACAAGTTTGGTAGGGTTAGAGTTAGTAGAGTTAGTAGAATGCTTGAGAGTTTTGAAAGTGGGGTTTTATCTATCACTTTCACCACAAGATTTGATTCTAGGTTAATTCCTTTACCATTCTAGGGCTATGGAGTCTCAAATGAATCCAACTTGGAAGGTTGATATACTTGAAACGAAGAGGTAGAGTCTAAACTCGAAGGTGCAAGAATATTTGGTCCTGAGGATTTGTACTTTGAGGAGAAGGACATCTAGGGTGTAATCACATTTGGGCCCTAGATATTGTTTCTCCCTTATTGCAGCTTAAAATAGCTAAAAGATCAATTTTCTAGGGATAAATTTCAACTAGGTAAGGACAATTCACAAATTTTGGACAAGTAAAACTTTGTGAGAGGAAGAAGCACTTATGTTCCTCTCTTAGGTTTCAAAAAAACAAGACTTCTTTCAACAAAATATAAATTTTAGCATTTGCATGAACAACATATCAAAGAACTGCAGAAAATTACTTACTCCATCCAAGAAACCAAGAGAATTTAACCATAATTTCAGAAATATCCATCCAAAATCAACAAACCATCCAGAAGAGATCCACTCCAAGCATAACACATGAGAAAGAAAGACCAATAATGATGTGAAAATGAAAAAGGTTCTTGTATACAAATTTGCAAGTGGAAAATGTATGTATCTTGGGAAATTGGATCAAGTTGAAAGCACATGAAAATATGGATTTTTTATACTTGAAATGAACAGTATAAATAGACATGAACAACCATCAAAATAAGCACATAACACAACAAAATGATAAGGGAGTTCACCCTTCTCTTAGGCTACATCTCCTGGTCTAGCTTCGAATGGATCATTTTCATTATATGCTCAAAGTGTTAAAATCAATGCTTTACAATGCTCAAAATGAAAAATAGATGGCTCCAATGGCTCCAAAATGTCCAAAAACCCTAGCTGGGCTCTTTCTGCACCTAGTTTGGCCAAAAATTGAAGAAAAAACACTTCATGAAAGTCTTCCCCAATAACTTGCTATCTCTTCTCACCAAAACGCACACATTATGTGACTAGCCCAACCTTTGTGTGTTTTTCATGCCAAAAATCATCACCATGCTCCGTTCCGAAAAATGGCTGAAAAGGTCGCACTGTTAGGGTGTTAGTGCCTTTCCCGATGGAGGTTATGGTCGCAAGGCCCATGTGGCCAAGTGTTGGCTGAATTTGCATGTCCGTTTTTCAGTCGATCATCCATGTCACTGCACTCTGGTCATATGGAAAGGGGTTGATATGTGTGACTAGGGGTTGGGGATTAGCCCCGACCCATTTTCCATCGAACAGTTCCACCATTCAAATTCAAAATAATTGTGCACCAATTAGGGGTAAAAAAACATCGGTTAGGCGGGCTGGTGGCCTAACCTATGTGAAGTATTTCCTTGTCCTGAGGTCTCAGGTTCGACCCTCGCGGAACCCAAACAAACTTTTACATAACCAAGGGGGTGCCACATGGCACCCTTTCATTCATCCTCAAATTGTGCCATGTGTCAATAGTGGATTGGTTCATGACATCACTTTCCAACTCAGCTAACAAATCACCTTCCACGTCAGTTTTCGAGTTAGCACTGCCACGTCAGTTGTACAGTTTGCATAGTCAGCCTGTACAGACTATACAGACTGTAGAGTCAGCAATTTTGCATGTTTGGCAAAATGGACATAACGCGATATCTCATCCATATGGACTTTGTTTGATCCCCTTCAAGTTGCACTAGGATCATGAGGACACAATCTATGCAATGGTACCATTTTCAATCATTTTTTAACACTTTTATTTTTGAGCTATTTTTTATTCCCTGGATCACTCCTCCCCATTGGGAAGCTTTTGGACCTCCAAAAGACTATTTTCAATCAATATGAAGATGAGGTTAGATTTCCCTCACCTTTCCAACCTCAATCCATTTATCTTTTCTTGGATTTGTGCCTTTTAGACCAACACAAAGGTACTCCACATTCCCTCGTTTTGAAGTTCTTATCTTTTTGTCAAGGATTGTATCCTCATGCAATTCTGAAAGATATTCTAGAGAAAAGTCACCTATGTAAGGAATATGAAAATGATCTCCTTGATCATCAATCAAAGGAGGCCCATACAATCTCAAATTCTCAACATTAACAACTGCATATATTTGCATATAAGAAGGCAAATCCAAACGGAAGGCATTGTTACCAATCGTCTTCAAGAATCTTAAAAGGTCCATATCTAATAGGCCCATACAATCTTAAATTATTAACATTAACAACTACATAGATTTGCATATAAGAAGGCAAATCCAAACGGAAGGCATTGTTACCAATCTTCTTCAAGAATCTTAAAAGGTCCATATCTAATTGGATTCATCTTTTTACCTTCTCCTTTAAGCCTCTCTTTGCTAATGTAAATCCAAAATTCATCTCCAACTTGCAAACTGTGATCAACATGATGCTTGTCATGTCTTGTCTTGTACTTGGGTTGGCTCTTTTCCAACTATTCTTGTACCATTTGATGCACTAATTGAATTTGTTCAATGAACTTCTTTGCTCTATCAATGTCATAATGACCATCAATAGAAATTTCTTTCCCAAAGATAAAATCTAAAGGAAATTTTGGCAAATAACCAAAACATTCCTCAACTAGATATGTTTGAGTCGATGAATGCTTAGCCCGGTTATAAGCATGTTGAATGTAGTGTAGGTGCTCATCCCAAAGCTTAGGATGTTTGCTGCAATAACCACGAAGAAGATGTACTACTATTCTATTCACCACTTATGTTTGACCATCAGTTTGTGGATGAAATATTGTGCTCTTTTTCAGCTTGGTGTCCATGAGTTCCCATAAGCTTGACCAAAAGTTCCCAATAAATCGAGAATCTCGATCATAAATAATAGATTTGGGCAACCCAAAATGTACCCATACATGTTGAAAGAATATTTGTGTCATTTTTTCAACTGTAACCTACTTCTTACAAGGCATCAAAATACACATTTTTATGAAATGGTCAACCACAACATAAATATAATCATGATTCTTTTTAGACATAGGTAATCCTCCTACAAAGTCCATGGAAATGATTTCCCAAGGATGAGAAGGAAACGAAAGTGTAGTATACAATCCTAACTTTTTGTTGTTATGCTTACTTGTAGCACATAAATAACATCCTCTTACATATAATGAAACACTTTAATTCATTTTAGGCCAATAGAAATACCTTTTCAAATTAGCCATCGTCTTGCCTACACCAAAGTGGCCAGGAATAAGAGAAGAATGTGTTTCCCTTATGATGTTGACTCTTTCACCCTGTGGAATACATAGCTTGCCAATATGATAGAAAATGTTATCATGCACATGGTAATCCAATTCCTCAACTTGGTTAGAATGACACAAAGTTGCATAAACCTATTTAAAATCAACATTTAAAGCATATTGTTCAACATAGCTCTCATGCATGGTAGAATTATGCTTAAGAATAACATAAGCACTAACAATAGGCCTAGAAAGTATATCAACAACTTTGTTATAAATGTCTTTCTTATACCTGATAACCAAGTGGAATTGTTGTAGGAAACCCATCCATCTGAAGTGCCTTGCTTGTTGTAGCTTTGTATGTGATTGAAAGTATTGCAATGGTTGATGATCTGTGTGAATAATAGTTTATTTTCCCAACAAATAATATTTCCATTTTTTCACACTTTTCACTAATGCATACAAATCCTTGTCATATGTAGGATAATTAATCACAACACCATTAAAATTTTCATAATGAAAACAAATGGGATTCCCAGGTTGCAACAAGACTTCTCCCATGACATAGTTACTTGCATCTGTTTGTATCTCAAATGGCTGTCTCAAATTAGGAAGTGCAGGAACTGGAGCTAAACTAATTTTCTCCTTCAATACATCAATTTTTTTTTGTTTCTTGCCTCCCCATTGGAAAACTTGTTTGATGCTTGTCATGACATGTAATGGAGCTGCAATTGAAGAGAAGTTAGGAATAAAATTTCTCCAATATTGGGCTGCACCCAAAAATATTGTTACCTCTGTTACATTGTTGGGCTTGGGCCAATCTAAAATGACCTTGACCTCGGAAGGATCTATTTCTAGTTCTCCTCCTCCAACAATATGTCCCAAGTAAACAAGTGAGGTATTTCCAAACTCACATTTAGACATCTTTAAAAAAAAAAAACTTTCTTCAAGACATCTAAGGCTTGCTTCACATGCCTAACATGTTCTTCATGATATTTTCTAAATATCAATATGTCATCCAGGTAGACAATTACACAATCATCAAGAAAAGTACTTAAAACATCATTCATAACTCTCATGAATGTAGCAGGAGCACTACAAAACCCAAATGGAATAACCATCCATTCAAACAAACCTTTCTTTTTTTTGAAAGCTATCTTCCATGTGTTCCTTTAACAATCCTAATTTGATGATATCCACTTCTCAAGTACAACTTAGTAAAATAATTACCATCTTTCAATTTATCAATCAAATCATCAATTCTAGGAAGAGGGTAACGATTCTTTACAGTAATCTTGTTCAAAGCTCTGAAATCTACAGACATGCACCATGCACCATCTTTCTTTGGTACCAAAACAATTGGTGACCCGCATGGTGATGTGCTTGGCATAATAACCCCTTTGTCAAGCAAATCTTGGATTTGTTTTTGAATTTCAGCATTCTCCATGACTAACATCTTGTACATGCCAATGTTTGGAAGAGGACAAGCTTGTTGCAATTGGATTTCATGTTGGATACATGTTTTAGGAGGCAATCATGTTGGTTCCTGAAACATCTCATCATATTGGTTAACAACCTCATATAAATCAGATTTTAAGTTTGCATCACAACCTTGGAAAGCTTCTTTTTCAACATTGTCTTTGGGTTTGATTATCAAGAGTACAAAGTTCTTACTAGGATTGACTAAGATCTTCATTTGGCCAACATTTACAAGTGACAAATTCAACTTCTTTGTATGTGCTCTAACAATGTACTCAACTCCATTTTTAAACAAATGATATTTGTTCTCACGATGATGAAATATGGATCTCCTATCATATAAATATGGGCTTCCCAACACAATACCACAAATATCCAATGGAGTAACATCAAGATCTACCTCATCTATAAAGTCTGTAGTGATGGAAAATCTAAGTTTACATCTTTTTGTCACATGAAATTTGGCATTGTCACATATCCAACCTAGAGGCTATGTTTTAGGATGAGGAGTTGTTTCCAAATGCAATTTCTTGATAGTGTATTCATAAATGAGGTTTGCTTGAGAACCAATATCAAATAGAGTATCTATCTTGGTATGCTTTGAAATTACCCTTATGTGGAAAATATATATTCTTTCTTTTTCATTTTGGGTTTCATTGAGGCTACTACTTGAATAACTAGTACCGGCAATCAAGTCCTTACCTTGAAAACCCATGGCTGTGATTTTTGTTTCATCTTCGGAATCAGATCTTAAATCATGTTGTGTAGTTGTAGCAGTCTTTGGTTCAGTTTTGTTGTTGAAATTTTTGGGTCTCATTTCAGGATGAAGTTTCCAACAATGGTATTCATGATGGACATCATTTTAATAGTGTTTACATGAGATTTTTTCTCCCTCTTTCTTGACTAAAGCAATCTTCTTTCCATTTCCTTTGAATTTCCTCTTTCCTTTGTCTCCATTAAAAAATGGCTTCTTTCTTCCCTCTTTTGGAGCATTCTTCCCTCTTGCTTCCAAATGAGTTTCATGTATGAAAATTTCATCTATATTTGTAGGGTTAAACATGAGAATTGTGTGTCTCAAATAGCTATGAAATCTTCCAATGTGTTTGAGTAAAGTTTCTTGAGAAGATAAATCTATACCCAAAATCAAAGCTCTTCTTCTAAATTCTTGAGTGTAGCTTTGCACACTTGGCCCTTTATCTTGTCTAAAAAATTTCCAATCCGTGATAGCTTTCTGAATGTATGCTAATGGATAAAATTTCCTTTTAATTGCAACAATAAAATCATTCCAAGAGGATAAGACTTTACCATGCTTCTTCATGTCCTCTAGAGTTTTTGCTTCCCACTAAATGAGTGCTGCCCTTTCCAATCTAAGAGAAGCAAGATGAATCTCAGTTTCATCATCTTGGATTCTTTGTATCCTACAATACACTACAATTTGATGAATACAATTATCCAACTTCTCAACATTTAGCTCTCCATTGTACATAGGCAATTGAAACTTAATATCAAGCTTAAGCAAAGGAGTTTGTGGAGGAATTTTACCATGTTATTTTGGAGAATTTGGAGGTGTTTGTGAAATGTTAGAAGAAGTGGAATATGGAGGTGAAGGAGGTGGAGTATCACCATTTCCTCCATTCCCTTTTGGAGTCTTATCACCACTATCTTCATTACCTCTTGGAGGATTTGAGATTTCACCTTGCAACCTTGCATTCCTTTCTTCAAATAAAATTTTCACCATTTCTGTCATATCATAAAAGGATTTTCTGAAATTTTAATCTTCTGAAGTAGGAATTTCATGACTCTCCTCATGAGACATACTTGGTGAATGCCTCCTTGAAGTTTGAGGTGAATGTATGGTTCTCCTTTTTGAAAGTTGAGAACTTGGCTCTACAAGTTTCCCTTCTCCTCTTGTGAGCTTCAACCTTGTAAGCATAAGAAAAAAAAACACTTCCAAACAATCAAACCTTCAAAAACCTTAGCTCTGATACCAACTTGATATGAAAATGAAAATTTTTTGTTTATACAAATTTGCAAGTGGAAAATGTATGTGTCATGGGAAATTGGATCAAGTTGCAAGCACATGAAAATATTGAGTTTTTATACTTGAAATGAACAACATAAACAAACATGAACAACCATCAAAATAATCACATAACACAAAAAAATGATAAAGGATTTCACCCCTCTCTTGGGATACATCTCCTTGTCCAACTTCCAATGGATCATTTTCATTATATGCTAAAAGTGTTAAAATCATTGATTTACAATGCTCAGAATGAAAAATAGATGGCTCCAATGTCCAAAAACCCTAGCTAATCTCTTTCTGCACCTGGTTTGGCCAAAAATTGAAGGAAATACACTTCCTGGAAGTTTTCCCCAATAAATTCTTGTCTCTTCTCACCAAAGTGCACCCACTGTTTGACTAACCATGCCTCTGTTGTTTTTTCATGCAAAAACTCAGTACCACATGTCGTTCCAGAAAATGGGAAAAAATGTCGCACCATTAGGGTGTTAGTGCCTTTCTCGACAAAGGTTATGGTCACATGGACCATGTGGCCAAGTGTTGTCTGAATTTACGCGACCATCCATCAGTCGTTCCTCCATGTTATTGTGCTCTGGTCATATGGAAATATGGGTTGATATGTGTGACCAAGGGATGGGGCTTAGCCCCAACCCTTTTTCCGCATAACAGTTCCACCATTCAAATTCAAAAGAATTACACGCCATATATGGGAAAGAAACATCGGTTAGGAGGGTTGGTGGCCCAACCTATGTGAAGTATTGACTTGTTATTAGGTCTCAGGTTTGACCCCCGTGGGCCCCAAAAAAACTTTTACATAACCAAGGGGGTGCCACGTGGCACCCTTTCATTCGTCCCCAAATCATGCCACATGTCAACAGTGGATTGGTCCACATCATCACTTTCCAACTTAGCTGCCAAATCACCTGCCACATCAGTTGTCGAGCCAACCCTAATACATCAGCTATATGCTTTGCACAGTCATCCTATACAGATCGTACAGATTGCACAATCAACAATTTTGTCTATTTGGGAAAACAGACAAGATGTGATATCTCAGCCATATAGACTCTGTTTGATCCTGTTCAATTTGTGTTGGGATCGGGAGGATGCGATCTACACAATGGTACCATTTTCGATAATTTTTTAACACTTTTATTTTTGAGCAATTTTTTATCCCCTTGATCAAATAACCCCAAAGGGGTTGAACATTTTACAATTACTCCTCACAATGGTGAGGAAAACATGATGATAAAATGAAATTGGGGGTTATCCTTTTGACATGAGGCTACCCTTACATATTTGTCCACAAAATATGTCAACAACAAAATATAAGTCAGGCCAATCCCTCATTTACCCTTTACAAATGCTAAAGTGCAAGAGATAAATCATAATGAGCCACACATGTGAGATGTCAATCCTCCTTAGAAAAGAAGGGGGCCTCCAAAGGCTACATGAAATCAATACGATGGAAGGTGGAAGAAAAAAATGTCTTTCCTCACTGAAATTCATGCCATGCATCATCAGTACCCCAACATATCACTGAACCCTAGCTACATCAATCTCGAGAAGGTGATTTCATCACCAAAATAGGGCCAACGTCCAAGATCCAAGTGTTGTGTATAGGCCATGGGGAGTTTCATATCATCTCTGCCATGTCTTTGAATGTCTGTTGTTGCAAAGTCCTTGATCCTAGTGAAAAATAAGTTCTGGGGTACTCTGCCCAGCCTATGGGATTCCAACCTATCTGTGTGTCATCATGACTAAATCTGCTCATACCAAGCCCAGATGTCCATCATGTAAGGTTTCAAGGATGTGAGAGAATATGTTTGAGAGTGGTGATTCATTGGATGACCCACTTATCTCCATCACACATTCCATGGTCCCACAATAAAGACACAATGTCCTGGGTACAAGCCCACGATGACCCTCAAAGAATCATGTCAGTGCCATCCATAAAAAATAAAAGTACAAAACATGTTAGCCAAGGTTCATAAGAAACATTAGTCCGTAAATCATGAAAAGTAAGCTTTAACTCAATATATAACCCATGTAAACAATTCACCTTAGTATCCCGTTCAATAATCACACCAACTCAGGAGCCCATGCAAGTTTCCAAGTTTAAGTATGGGAGGGACTTCATCCAACACTATTAAGTGTGACACCTAGACAATAAAAAAAATAACCTTGGTAGAGGGATAGGTTCCAAGGGAAGTATGAAATAAAGAAACCCTTCAAGAGTAAGTGTGATAGTGATATTATTTTAGGGCTTACTGCATGGCTTATGGTGTCATTTAATCCATTTCTATCAACACCTTTGTGGAGGGTGTTCTTTCTCTTGTGTTATCTCATTCTTAGGCACTAGTTTTTCCAATCCCCCTTTATCAACCATCTTACTAGTCCTCTTTATCATATTTGCAAGTCCCATTTTATAAGGTTTCAAGCTATAACATTGTTATCTGGGACTAGGGTGAGCACTGAAAGGGTAGAGCTCAAGTTTGGAATAGATTTTGTTAGTCATTTGTTATCATTCCTTTGTTTCTTTAACATAATTTTCTTATTCTTTTAGTAGTATATGGAATCAACCTCTATCCCTTCAACCCCTCTTCTCATGAGTAAATGGACCATGACCCATTACTAAAGTTTTGTACATTATGAGAGGATCTAGGGTGGAAAGTGTTAAGTATGGTGGGGAATGGAACATTACCCTTGTGAGGGCCCCCCAGTAGCATTCATTTTTCCTGGGTAGTGACAACACGATACTAGAGCACAAAATTTGAGCACCAAGGTGAAACAAGGAAAATTACACAATTTCCTAAATCAGTGATCTATTATCCAACTTCAACCAAATATCCTCATCCACGTGCCCAACAAATTAAGCACAATACTTTTCATGAAATCAGGACTAACATACCTCATGGTGATGATGGATTTTCATCTCCCATACACTGGGTTGGTTGGATGTGATGAGGTTTGGTTGAATTGTAGTTGTAAAGGTGAATGATGGGGGTTGTTGGGCTACCATCTGTGGACATTTTGATCATCATCATGATCAGGATCATGTTCTGCATTGCGGGCCACGAGATATGATATCCTCTAGTTACCCCTATGCATGGGGGGAGTAACAAGACATATCCAATTCTATTCCTCCCCAATCACAAAGGTACCTATCACTTATAATATGTTTTTTCCATGGTCCCATCTATCCCTCCTGAAACTCTTATTTGGGACCTATCCCATTGGATTCTTCTCTTTTCCTTGATCTCAGAAGTATCTATCACTTATAATACTTTTTTTTTGTGGTCCAAACTAGCCGCACATTTCATGTCTTCTTGCCTCCAAAATGGCCCACACTTGAAACCAATCATTTGACACCACCATCAAATCCTTGGAAATTGATATCAGCTAAAATAAGACTGACATCGAGAACATGAATTCCAATATCACTACCCTCAACTCCACAATTGACATACTCTCTACAGAAATGAAAGAAGTGAAATAGTCCCTAGACACCCTTTGTGAAGAGATGAAAAACTTCATTAGTGAGTTATAGGGACCTACATACTCTAAACAACCTTCCTACCAAGAAAATGCTAACTCCTCCAATTCTATGGCCTTTCATTCGAGCAGCCTTCATCGTGACAAATTTGTTGGTTTGGATCCCATGAGATGGGTCACTCAAATGGAACATTATTTCTCTTTGCATGGAATTATTGATGAGTTGACCAAAATTTGTATCGGTGTCCTTTAATTGGATCTTGAATGATGACAATGGTGGAAATGGAAAAAAGATCAGGCCAAGGGTATATTTCTTGGACTTAGTTTGTTGCATACCTATATGAACTTTTTGACACATGTTGGAGCAGGATATTTTGGACAAGTTTTGTGAATCATGCAGGAACTAATTGCACGACATTTTGACTTAGAAGAAGTACGTTCGCAAAGTAGTTGGAGCATGTTCGGGAGTCAGCACACAAAAGACGAAAAATAGTTAGAGTTTTGGGAAATTGTTTCCACGTTGTAACGAGCTTAGCCCTATTGTAAAACTATAAATATGCATAGGTTTTTTGGACAGAGTGTAGTCAATGAGTTCTTGCGAGTGATTATTTTTGGAGTGAGATCTTGAGTGAAGAATTGGCTAAGTATTCAGGTGTTTTGAGTGATGACTAGGGTTTTCAAGAGTTAAGCTCGCACTGCAGCAGAATGATTGAGGTAGGTTTGGGTAGTGTTAACTGATACATCTTATTGTAAGCGTAGTGTGCAACTGTAAGGAGATTGTTAATGAATAAAATAAGAATCCAATCGTTGTGTATGTAGCCCAGATTGGGGTGAACCATGTTAAAACCTTGTGTCTTGATGTATTTTTTGTGTGTGTTATGATGCATATGATGTTTATTGTTATTGTGCAGTGAAGATAAAGGTCTATTATTTTGAATATTTCACTATTATATGTTGTTATGGTCATGTGCACTTAAGTTAATGATGAATGGATGAATGTTAAGTGGAGTAATGTCGTACACATGGTATATTGAATGATAATTAAAGGTTAAGTAACAAAAACTATGCACACAATATATGAATGGATAATGCATAGTATGGTTATGTTGAATACCTCACTTCCCCTCATCACTGCAATGACTTTATTCCTACATCCCCTCTATATGCCTCGTGTGAGACTTCACTTGCTTGCAATTGATTTCAAAAGGGTCATTGTCTAAGGGTTTTGTTGGTTTGTTAATGATTAACCCTAGGTCTTCCCACTACATTCCAAAAACACTGACACACATCATTTGGGCCATTTGACCAAGCAAAAACATCCAGGTACAATGGAAAACTATATAGCATATTTTCAACAATTGGAATTCCTAACATACGACATGATAGATACATTTTTCTAGGAATGCTTTATTAGTGGCTTGAAGGATAATACTTGATCCCATGTCCTAATGGCTCACCCCTTGACTTGGATTGAATATACTCATCACACCAAGGAAGAACAACAAGTAGTCTCTTCCCAAAATAGAAAACCATCATGTATTCCTCATCCCTGGCCCACCACTCCTGCCCCTCATTCCTCTCCTATTAAGGTCCACAAATTAACTAGAGAAAAAATGGTTGAATGCTAGATTAAGGGTATTTGATATAAATGTGATGAAAAATACTTTATGGGGAACAAGTGTAAGGAGAAAAAGATTTTTATGGCCATTTTTTCAAGATGTTGTTGAAGAGGATGTCAATGATTCCCCTCCTTAATATATCTACCAAGATTATCATACCCCTCCCTCTCGCCCCCCATAAGTTGAATTGCTTATCTCGTTTAATTCCCTCAATGGTCTATTTTCTCCTCAAACTCTTAAATTCATTGGATATATCAAGCATAAGAATGTCATCATGTTAATCGACTATAGAAACACCCATACATTTATTCATCACTGCATTTCCCAAGAGACCATGTGCTATATATTTGTGGACAACAATTTTCATATCATGATTGCTAATGGTGGTTCCATGAAATCTGGGGGGCGTTGTGAAAATGTTCCCTTTCAAATTGGTCATTACCACCTAAAATCTCATATGTTTTCTATTGACATGGGTGATTGCAACATTGTCCTTAGTTGAATGTTTTCACACACTTGACCCTATCACCATGGATTTTAAGGATTTAACTATGACCTTCCAAAAGGATGGACATCAATATCAATTCCAAGGAATCACAAAAGTCTCCCGTGATATCATTAGTTCCCATCGAATGGAGAGACTACTCAAAAAAGGTCACTTTGGCATTCTTTCACAACTCCATGCCATTCAATCCATTGATACCCCCTCCCTTACTGTTCATCCCAACATCAAGTCTCTTATTTCCAAACACCAATATATTTTTGACAAACCAGAAGGACTTACCCCTTCCAGTGGCACCCATGATCATTCCATTCACATTTTTCCTGGCATTCTTCCTCCCAAGGTTCATCCTTATCATCACCCATTTGGCCAAAATAATGAAATTGAGAAAATTGTTTATAAATTGCTAGTGACAGTTGTTCCTTATCATCACCCCTTATTATTCTCTTGTTGTCGTGGTATTCAAGAAAGAATGCACATGGCACATGTTCCTTTATTTTAGAGCCCTCAACAAAATTACCACTAAAGATAAATTCCCCAATCCTATCATTGATGAAATTTTGGATGAGTTGAGTGGTGCTCAGTTATTTATCAAACTTGTTCTATGATATGGACACCACCAAATATGTATGAAAGAGGTCAAAATTCCCAAAATTTCCTTTCTAAATCATGAAGGCCATTATGAGTTCTTGGTCATGCCATTCGGCTTGTGTAATGCCTTGTCCACCTTTCAAAGTCTCATAAATCATGTCTTCTTCCCATTCCTTCATCATTTTGTCTCAGTTTTGTTTGATGATATCCTCATATATATTAAAACATGACATGCCCATGTGGCCCATGTGGATCAAGTCTTACACTTAGTGTGTCAACATAAACTCTTCCTCAAATAGTGTAAATGTGATTTTGGAGCTCATGAAGTTGAATACCTGGTCCATATTGTTGGCAAGGATGGTCCATGTGGATCCTCAAAAAATAACAACTATGAAGGATTGGGCTTGTCCTAAAACTCTTAAAAATTTTCAAGGTTTCTTGCATTTAATGGGATATTATCACAAGTTCGTTCATAAATATGGAAAACTTACAGCTCCCCTAACTGCTCTCAAAAAGAATCCTTTCAATTAGACTTCAGTAGTGGATAAATACTTCCAAGCCTTGAAAGGAGTCATGTGAAAGACTCTTGTTTTGGAACATCTCAACCTTGCCAACATTTTTGTCCTGGAATGTGATGCTTCAACGAAAGGAATTAGGGAAGTCCTCATGCAAGATGCCTGAAATTTGGCTTTCACTAGTAAACAAGTCTTTGAGTGAAATTTGGGAAAATCCACATATGAAAATGAAATGTTGGATATTTTTCATACAGTGGATCTCTTGTGTCCTTATTTGTTGGGGAAACGCTTCCAAATTAAAACTGATCATTCTAGCCTCAATCATGTTTTGGAACAAAGAGTTTCATTCCCCGAGAAACAAAAATCAATGACCAAGATGTTTGGCTGTGATTATGAGATCATTTACAAGAAGGAAAAAGAAAATATGGTTTTTGATTCTCTTTTCAGGAAATATGAAGAAGGGTCCCTCTTTTACTTCTTTTTCATTGTCACGGAATGGTTACAAGTCATCCGCACTTAGGAATGGTTCCAAGATCCCAAACATTCTAGACTCATCCAATGATTGCAACAAGATCCTTAGGCCTTTCTGGAATACACTTGTCACAATGAGAATCTTTTCTATAAAGGTCGTTTGTATTTAAGAAAACAATATCGCCTTAAATCCACTGTAGTCTATGAACTTCGTGCTTCACCAAGAACTGGGCATTCATGATTTCACAAAACATATGAATGGGTCAATTTTTTTTTTTTTTCTAGGAAGGCATGAAACAATACAACCGCACCTTTGTGGCCAAAGGTGATACTTGTCAGCACAATAAGGGAGCAACCACAAAATATCCAGAAACACTCCAACCTAACGCTATTCCACCTACTATATGGACAGTTATTTCTATGGACTTCATTGTTGGATTACCAAATCAAGAAATAAATTAGTCATCATGGTTGTTGTCAATTTCCTTTCCAAAGATGCTCACTTTTATGCCCTCCAACACTGATTCATTGCATCCACAATGGTTCAAAATTTCATGGATAATATCTTCAAACTCTATTCCATGCCTCACTCTATTGTCTCCAATCGTGAACCAACTTTCAATAGCAACATTTGGCAATATTTTTTCAACCTCTAGGGAACCCAATTGCATTTCAACATAGATTATCATCCCTAGAATGATGGTCAAACTAAATTAGTCAACAAGTTATTGGAAGCATTTTAAGGTGCTTCGCGTTTGATGAAAATAATCAATGGGCTCAATGGTTACCATTAGATGAATGGTGGTACAACACATATTTCCATGTTTCCACTCGCATGACTCCCTTTGAAGTGGTCTACAGTAAAAACCCACTTTTTTTCCTCTCCTACCTGCCAGGTGTTGTTGGAGATATTACTCACTCACCTATAACTATTTTTCTAAGTTTCACAGTCCAATGTTGAGAACTCTTCCTTAGATGAGAATATTCTCTCTAGAGAATATTCCCTTACAAAATTGGATGTTCCTCTTTAGTTTAGAGTTAGTTACACTTAGTTAGACTAGTGGAAGTCGTGAATCAGTTCACTGATGATTGCATGGATCAGTTAACTAGGACTAGGTGTCAGTGAGTGTCTATATATATCTATATCACTACTATGGTGCATTAGTTACTCATTTAACCTATATCTATTGTAAATTATTCACTCTTTGAGTGTGGAATACAGTTAATGAGAATTCTTCCATTCTTTCTCTCCTTCTTCTCTTTTATCATATTTTCTCTGCAACTGTGTATGTCAATTCTTATCTATATCTATTCTGTGTAGGTTCAACACATTTACATGGTATCAGAGCCGATGGATTTCTAGGAAAAAGACACACCGGACTCTTTTTCTAGGTATTAAAGATTGAAGAACGTAGAAAAGATGGATTATTCATCAACAATACTTCTCATGCCTCATAACTATTTGGAGTGGAAGACAAAAAAATTTCTTCAACTCAGATGTAGAGGCTTGTTGATGCAAGAGCATCACCAAGGACAAGCGAGCCAGCGTGAAAGACAACGAACAGCTGGACAAGGCCAGCCGAAACTTTTTGAATTTTCATTTAAAATGATGTGCCAATGTATAAATGATCCATTTATGGAAAGTGCCTTTGTATATTATCGTGGACCTTGAGCCTTTAAGCTCTCGTCCTTAGGTAGATGAGGCAATTAATAGATTTAATGCAGGTAGATAGGATTTTATTTCCAGATTAGACAGTTTTAGAGTCCGAGAGGGAAAACGGATATAGACACCCTCACTTGTACATTGTAATATGATTCATTCAGAATCAAGCATTCAGAAGAGAAGAGAAAGCAGAGAAATTGTATGCAGAACCCCCCATGTACAGATTTGAATTAATAGAAGAGAGTCTTTGATTCAATTTCATGGTTGGTGTTGTTTCTCTGTGTATGTTGTTTATGTGCTCATGAATGTTTTCTTTCTGGTCATGCATTTGCTTTGTATATGCTATGCATGTGATTTCAGGGTTTCAAACTAAAGTCTAAGAGAGAGAAGAGAATAAGTTTCAATTGTTTCTCTGTCTGAGCCAGGAGATTCCTGCATAGAGTGCAGTTGAATTCATCCACATAGAGTGCGTTGATGAGGGATCGGTAGTTAAACACTTATTCTCATTCACCCAGGAGTTATAGGGTTGTTGTGGGAGCCGTGTGAATAGCACACAGGAGAAATTAGAAGTCTCAGATTGTTAATCTGAGTAAGGGGAGTTGAAGACTGTTGTCGGAGGTGCATAGAGTCTGAAAGACTCAACACTCAGGGAGTTGTTGAAAGTTGAGCATGGAGAGTGCGCGCAAGATTTCCTTGAAGGAATCAGAGTTGACAAGCTCAGGAGCGATAGTTCCTTCGTGATACCGCGGAGGAGAACCTAGGAGGTGGTTCGAAGAAGGTTCGAGCATAAAGGAGATTTCGATCGAGGGAAATCCTCAAGGAGGAGAAATCGAAGGCCAGGATTAGCAAGGAAGATTAGTGAAGTTTCGACAGTCGTCAGATCTTGGAGAAGTTGCGCAGGATTTTCACCTCAGGTGCAGGGAGGAGCCAAGAGCCATCGGGATTCGGCTCATTGGAGTTTGCGGAGACAAGAGTTCTGCACCAGCTGAAATCGCGATTAGCGATTTCTCGATGCAACGAGAGCCGTTGATCGTCGTGGGGACATGTGGCTCTAGATCTCTATAGGAGTGTGGGGTCCAGGCATCAGGGAGAAAAGGACAGGTGGCATCGGAAGTCGGGGATCGAAGATTCCAAAGTGGTGAGTTCTACGCTGTTCTAACTCGCGAATTCCGAAATCCCAATAAGGGTGAAGGATGTGATTGCACGGACCAACAGGTCACATGGAGAAGAAGTAGCTGGAGGGGCTAATGCCATAGTGTGAGCACCATCACAAATTGGGAATTGGGGATTCACGAGGGGAGAAACCCTTGACAACGAAAAATCCGATTTCCCGATAGGGAAAATCCCCGACAGGAACAAAGAATCATCGGGATAGAGACCCATCGGGTTTCGGGGTTTTGGAGAGAACGAATAACGTGTGCATAAGTTCTGCGATAGCGCGAAGCTTGATTTCCCGATAAGACAAGTGGAGATCACAAGAAGAAGTCTGTGGGTATTGAGAACTCCCGACAGGGGGTTGAAGAGTAATTTAACTCTTCGGGCCTGAGTGAAAGAAGGTCCTGGTGGAAGCGGACGTGTGTGCAGGTGGCGTCTGTGCCACTTGTACAAAATAACTATGGCAATGGAAGTAGAGCTTGATTATGCCAATGAGAAAAATGACTTTATCAATAAACAATATATGGCCATAGGATCTATCCTCTGGTTTCTTTCTCTTGAAATTCCCCATGAAGTATATGATGACTCACAAGACTCAACTCCAAATGAATTATGGACCAGATTGGAGGTTATGTTCAAGAATAAAGAAGATTGTGAAGATTGGATGGAGGATATTGGAGAGATAGAACCAGAAGAGAAACCATCAGAAGATCAAGCCTCTTATTCTAAAGAGTCTTCTACAAAAGTATCTACACAAATTTGTATTCCATTAATTGCAGATGATGTCTACTCCATTTCAGATTTGTTTTCTAAATTTAATGTGAAATATATATTGCATGCATCTCAGGAGTCACATGCAGACACTTTTCCATGTGCCACGTATGCATCTCAAGACCAACATGCATGCATCTCAGGAGACAAAAATGGAGACGCCCACATCAGATTCAATTATGATATTTTCTAAGAAAAAATTGCAAAAAAAATTGGATATTTGAATTCCTCTCAGAAAAATATCCAATTTTGAAAAACCAATCTTTTGAAACGGATTTCAGGAATTGAAGTTATGATCATTTTAAAATCAACAAAATTTCAACGTTTTTTTTTTTTTCCGGAAACAACCACACGGTTTTCAAAGTTTCATCCAAACTTTATTTGGATCTTATTCATTACAAGAAGAGAAAGTGGATATGTGTGGACATATCAATGATGCATATAATTCATCAGATCCATGCAGACATATACATCTTCAACGAGCACAAACTTGCACAGTTGCAAGGTCGTCTTGGATTGAAGGACAAGGTTACTTAGCAACTGGTTTTTGTTCCTTATCATTTAATTTTATATGCATTGTAATTTGAGGGGGGGGGTGGTTTCCCATGATGTTTTCCCTCTTTCCTCATTTTTTCAGTGTCTCATTCTTATATTCATTTTAAAATGGGTACCTAACATGGATTTGGTTGTCAAGACCCATTCATCATGTACACCCTAGTAGTGTTCAGGGGGGTGCTGGAGATATTACACACTCACCTATAATTATTTTCCTAAGTTTTACAGTCCAATGTTGAGAACTCTTCCTTAGATGAGAATATTCTCTCTGGAGAATATTCCCCTACAAAATAGGATGTTCCTCTTCATTTTATAGTCACTTACATTCAATTACACCTAGTTAGACTAATGGAAGTCATGACTCAATTAACTGATGATTCCATGGATTAGTTAACTAGGACTAGGTGACAGTTCACTCCAATGTCTATTAGTGAGTGTCTAGATCTCTCTATATCACTACTATGGAACATTAGTTACTCATTTATCCTATATCTATTGTAAATTTTTCACTCTTTGAGTGTGGAATACAATTAATGGGAATTCTTCCATTCTTTCTCTCTTGCTTCTATTTTCTCATATTTTCTCTGCAACCATATATGTTAATTCCTAGCTAGATCTATTATGTGTAGGTTCAACACATTTACGAGTGTATCCAAGGTTCAAGACATCAAAAACACACTTACAGTCTACTCTTCCATTCTTCATACCCTCAAATAAAATTTTTCCATGGCTCAAAATTGCATGAAGCAACAATTAGATCAAGGGTGCTTGGAACATCAATTTGTTGAAGGAGAGCAGGTGTTTCTTTGTCTACAACCTTATAAGAAAAATTCACTCAAAGAAGAGCATTTTTAGAAAATATCCCCCAAGTTTTATGACCCTTATACAATTCTTAAGCATGTGGGGCCTGTGGCATACAATTTAGCTCTCCCCGATCACTCTAAGATCCATCATGTTTTTCATGTTTCTCACTTAAATAAATTGATTGGAACCATGTGCCATACTCAAACTATCCTCTTTGAATTGGATGAATCCTACGATCCATTTGGTTTCATATTCAAGAAGTCTTGAACCAGCACAAGCGTCGTCTCCATCAACGCACCATCAAGGAAGTTTTATTTCACTGGAAGGATACACCACTAGAGGATGCCACATGAGAGTCAACTACCATTATACAACAGTTTCCTTGGCATCTCATGCCTTGAGGACAAGGTTGTTTTTCAAGGGGGAGTGCATGTTAGGGACCTAATCTCCCTAACCCCTCAAGTAGGTAGAATAATTTGTTTTCTATGTAATAAATGCCGACATCTGTAAATAAGGCCTATGTAATAATGTGAACACATCTAATGTAAGAAGAATTAATAGAAGCTTTCTCTTCTAGAAACATATTCCTCTAGAATGTTCTTTAGAAGATAGAAATACTATAAATAAGAGTATAAGGTATGGGAAAGTGTTGCCTTGAGAATTATTTTTGAATTTATCTTTTCTCTGCTAGAGGTTTCCCCCTCAAAGAGGCAAGTAAACTTGGATTTATATCAATAAAGGTATCATTATTGTTCTTTAAATTTCGTTGTTTATGTTGGTAGTCATCATAATAATTTTGTTACTACTTTGCATAATACATATGGTAACTTCCATGTATATTGTACTTTATAAATGTAGATATACCTTTTTTTTGTAAGCTAACTAGAGAATTTCATATTAATAGAGAACACCATTACATAGTTTATGTTGTTGGCCTGCCACTAGGGAAACTAGACCAACAATAGAAGAGAAATTTCTTTATCCAAATTATTTTTTATGGGGAGTGATACCATGAACTACATATACAATGAAACCATGAATTGCATTCAAAATATCACTAGAATAACATTGTCCTATGCCTTGACACCTAGAATAAAGAGAGGACAGATCCTTGTTGCCTCTATAATAGAAAGACCAAAAAAACATTAACCATAACATTAGGGAAATCAGATAAGATGGTTTTTAGAAACATCTTTAGGAACCCGTGGTTGGACATTTTGTATCTTGGAGAAGTCCAATCCCATCTTTTTCTCAGCCAATAGAGATACGTTGTTATCAACCACCTTAATTTCCGGTTGCATGTTCAATTATATCATGATCTCATTTTCAGCTCCATTTCTCTCTACCAACACCTTTCCCATCATAGATTTCATCTGCCAATAAAGGTCCAATGTCCTAATATATTTCATTTCCCTAGTTTTGGATGAACCGGTGTTTGGGACCCATGGACAAATTTCTACATCCACCTTGTAATTCTCAACACTACTTCTATCAAACCAATCAGACCAAGGTTGAAAAAAAACAATTATTTTATATCAAATACTTTCCAAATTGTACATTCTCATAAATATTTTGACAAACACTTGGGAGATAACCAATTTAACATTGGAATCTACAGGAAAAAAACAAATTTCTAGGTTAATCAATTTATTGGTTAAAATTGAAGACACTTAATTTTCTTGTATGAGTACTTACAAAAGGTACATTAACACTCAATTCATAATTACTTAACTCATCTTATATATAAAATATATAAAAATTGGAATATGTTCAGAGTTTGTATAAAGACAAACCCAAATTTCCAATACGCATCCAAATCGAATTGAATGTATTTTGAAACATAGAACATAGAAGGATCTGAAATGGAAAATTTTGATTTCAAAGAATTCTATACATTTAAATGCCAAGATAACACAAATATATAATGATTGGGTTCCCTTTTTATTAGTTTTAAAATCTAGATGTAAAAATTGTAAATAAAGTGACATGGTATATATATATATATATATATATATATATATATATATATATATTCAGTTAACTTGGTTAATCTAAGAAAAACAAGTAGGAACCTATGGGGATAAAGACTTTTGAATTCTAGATACGAAAAAAAAATTGAAATAGGGGAAACATGGACTTTATCTGAAAATTTCTTGAATATGAACTTCTATTGAAAATGTATGCTATAACTAAAATGAATTTAGTTATTGGACTTATTCATTCTCAAATCTTTCAAGCGTATTCAATGTTATTTTTCCTTCCTACTTCCAGGAACCACCCCATAATTCTTTCTATACTTTGTTAGAATTAATATAGAATAAATAAACATAGTATCAACCGATAACCTCGTTAGTATCATTACAAATATGTATTGACTACTTATGTACAAAACCAAATTAAAATAAGTTACAATCTACATACTAATGAATTTCTACCTAACTGATAAGTAATATCTTCAACTTCAACAACGCTTGATCCATTAGCTCCAATTTCTCCCATTGGTTCCAACTCACATCATGCCAACTGATATATTCTGAGACTACCCAAGGAAAAATTCTTTCCCTGAGACCCCTGAGCTATGTGAAATCATAACCCATGTTAATTGCATAATTTATTCTGTATAGTTTTCTTTACCATCCATTAGTAAGCATCTAGATTCATAAATCAAGTTTTCCTTCTATATTCTAGTAATCATTCATCTAAGTCTTTCTAGAAGAATTTATGTAACATGTCTCTACCCTCCTGGTTACCCCCAAACCAAGGATTTCTGTGTATATTTAGAGACCCATTGAGTCTAGCCACCTCACCCCCTCCATGTACAAATATATTTTTTCTTATTTATTTCATTCTACAAAGTCTTGATTATTCATTAACCCCTTTTTAGGTGTCATTGTCTCCTTTTTTTTCTTAATTATCCATTTTCCCTTTAATAACTAAATCACATTTTAATAAAATATTAATTTATGTTTAGGAGCTCTTTGAAAGTGGGTAATTAATTTTATGAATTAATTCAACCTTGGTGTATATTTTTTTCCTTGTCTTACCTCGACATATGGAAGAATTATTGTTGGGTATTAAGGTCATCCCACCTTACTGCATTCCCCACAATAATTAAATCATATATTTTGCAATTAGAGACTATGTGTGTCTCGATTAAGGATTTTATGGTTATGGCCCACACCCATCTGTTGGAAAGTTGGCAAGGGTTGCCCTGTATCTTGCACATGCAACAACCATGCATATATCATGTAGGTCGCTATGATATAATAATTAACTGAATAATATTACCAGTTACCCTCGGATAACTGTTTAACTCCTAGTTTGGATTTTTCCCAATAACATATCCACTTGTTGCCTCTTTAGGTAACCAATATCCTGCACCACTTAAGTCATGCCACAACACATAGATATATAATGCAAGCTATATAATATTAATGATTTTTCAAATGGTTCTACTAATATTTCTCTACATTTAATTTGGATTCCATAGCCTTCCTCTTTCTTTAATCAACTTCCACCCAAATGTCCCATAGATATTGTCTACCTAAGACAAATTACACTTGGTCACGACATAAGTATTCATTACATGTTCAATCATATATCAATTCTAATCCATTCACAATTAAGACTATCAAATGCCTCTTCTCAATCAAGTACAATCCACTAGTCATATATATACAACATAATAAAAAACATGGTCACTAAACTCTTCATTCAAACCTCAGACTGACCTCTCAATCCTTTCTCTAAGGAGAGTTAGGTAAGGAGGGGAGTTAAATAACTCCTTCTCCTTGATGAAATTTTATTGCAGGAAAACCTTATCCTCTACAAGTCCAATATTTGCCTTAATATATGATGGCATGTTTGCACTAAAAACACCTATAGACTCCTCTTCTCCTTGATTTTCCCTTGAGACCATAAGCTAACCACAATGCTTACAAACCCTCTGATTGGGGTCACCTGTAGCCATGAATATGCATAGAACCAAAGGATGAGCACAAAGAAAATACCAAGGACCATATGAAACACTAGGAAAAACACCGGGGACCATGGGATATACAAGGGACCAGAGGACCTGCAGATAAGTAGGAGGGAAATTCTTTGAGAACACAAGAATATCACTCGGAGGAGTCCTAAAATGGCCATGAAAAATGACTGTGATAGCTTGAATCCATATCCCATTAGTCCATGTAGCATTCATTTCCAAAATTGGAGATTGAAACATTGAGAACCACCATAGGACACGACAAGTTACTATCATCAGGGAGGAATAAACTCCCAAACCCCAACCATCTTTTGACATTAACAGATGTATGCTATGATGGAGAAGAGAGAATTCGTAGTGGGTCCTCGAGGTTTGAGTGGAGAATGATCACATGAGTTCCTTGTACAATTTATTATCACCACAATTACATCAGTGTCACCCCATCCATGGGAATAAACATAGATATACTTATTACACTTTATTTCTATGTTTGTATATGGATCATGAAGAGGTGTAACATAAAAAAACAAGTTGATCAAGTAAATAATAGGTTAAATAACAAAAGTACAATATCGCCCACAAGTGATGAAGAAATGAGGCATTCACACAACTCGAGTGATGACAATAGTTCAAGTGATGAATGATAATCAATATAATTGAAGGTTACTGCAAGTTATATGTTTTGGAATATTTGTCTATGAAAATCAAGGATTTTGTTTAAGGTACTTGACATGTTGTCCCAATTGCATGAGGAAATGTTACCAATAAGTGTAATAATTACTTATTGGTTTCATTTTTATTATTGTGGACCTTTACATTGTCCCATTGTATACAACGATGGGTTTCTTATTTTATTGCATTTTCGAATGTTGTAAAATGTTGCATTGTTGATTAATTAATATATGAATGATTTACATTGTTACAAATAACAAAGGTGTAATCCAATGGATAACACATTAATGCAATCATTGTATCATAATGCAATAAAAAAATATAAAAATCAATATTATTATAAAAAATATTTTGTATTGAGATAATTGATTGAAAATTTGTAAAAAAGACAATTAATTAAATTATATACATATCGATGCATTGCATTATTTTGAACTCACTAAATGGTGCATGCCATAAAATATACATTGTTGTGTTTTTATGAGTCTTATTCACTAGTGCCTATTAATTACATTGCAACACCATTTCTAATTTTTTTTTAAAAGCATTGTTACTTTAAACAACATAACATACAATTATATTTATTGTTTCAAAATATTACGGTGCATATGATTACAATATGCATTGGTTTTTCACATATAATATAGACACTGATGCTTTTTAGGTTTATGTACACTCTGATTCATGTTGTGTAAACATGCACTAGTACATGTTACCAATACAAGCACCAAAAAATAAACCTCCACTAAAACCTCCACCAACCATTTTTTTTTTTTTAGTTATAGGGAACATTAGTTAAAACCTCCACTATGAATATTAGAGGTTGTAGTGGAGATTTTTTTTTTTTTCCCTAATATTGTAACACTAAAAAAATCCACTACAAGGTGTTCTCCTTGTAGTGTTGGGGAGAACAAGACCCTTAGTAAGGTAATAAATCACATGTTTGACTTGTGAACTATTCTCTTGGACAAGTACCATACCAATGGTCGACTCAAATGCAACAAGATAAAGTAAAAATTATGTTTTGTAGTTCGGTGGAATCAACAATGGGTTTGACATCAAGACCTTATTAAAATATTCAAATGAGTGCTGAGCTTAGCCATCCCATATAAAAGGTACACCCTTCTTTAAAAGGTGCATGAACCCTTTTACAATCTCCACATAATTCACTATGAATCGTCGAAGAAAATTTACCTTCCCTTGTAATATTTGAAGTTGTCCTATAGTACATGATGGAGGCAATTGAACTATTGCCTCAACATTAAAGAATCAACCATGATCCCAAACTTGGACACAATGAAATCAAGTAATCACATAGATGTCACACAAAATATGCACTTATTTGGATTCACATTACTGTTATAATACCAATATTTGGTGAATATGACACAAAGATAATATGGATGATCAACCCAACTCTAGGACCAACTGACTAAATCATCCAAATGTTCTTCACCAATGTGTTTGATATCGTGAAAAGAATATGACATGGCCCATTGGAATGTTGCACCAACATTTTTAAGACCAAAAAAACATTTTATGATAGGCAAAATCTCCTTAAGGAAATATAAACACAGTTTTATGATGGTCTTCATTATTTATCTGAACATGATTATAGTCGGAGAAACCATCCACGAAGGAAAAATGTTTATTTCTAGCACATTCATCGATGATCTAATCAACGAATGGGGTATGATAATTCTTTGGGAAATCTTTATGAATGTCCCTAAAATAAACATAGAATTGAATGGTGCCTTGTTTCTTAGCAATCAAAATGGGATTAGAAACCCATTTGGTCAAATGAATTGGGTAAATGAAATCAACATGCAACAAATTTTCAACCTTTACCTTAATGGTAGTTTCCTTCTTCGGATTAACCATCCATAGCTTTCGATGAACATGCTTAGCACTGGCATATGTTTTTATTTCAGGTTCAACAATATGGGGATATATGCTTGACATATCCTCATAGGATTAAGTGATAATTTCATGAAACTATTTAAAAGGTAAGTGTAAAGTTCAATTTTGTTAGGAGAACAATATGAACCAATAAATATGTTTTCATTGACATCTATCTTCAACGAGATATTGATGGGGATCATTTTCAAAATATTCACCAAATTCGCTTACACATAAACATTGTGTGTTGGGATGGGGTATTAGTACCACTCGATATCACTAGATGAACTAGGATTTGTGTGCTATCATGGAAGAAAAATGATCTATGATGCATATATTGCCACATTCTTTCAGACTTAGGCATGGCTTCAAGGGTAGCCTAATTAGAATGAATCTCAACATCCATAAAATCGTGTGAATTGATTGGGTTGAAGACCCATATGGGAAAAGTGAAATGATTATATTCCATATAACGATGGCGGTTTTGATCATCCTTCACATAATTTGATTAGATATCTTGATAGGAAATCTCAATTGGACTTAACGACATACTTGACCCTAATGATTGGATATATGATAGATGAGGCACTACCAAAGTGTCTTGATTGATATTGAATATGTTAGAAGAGATCAAGTGTTGGAGCAAAGGATCTATAATCGAAATAGATGTTGAGGACAAACCTTGTGATTCAATAGTAACATATGATATCATACTTATAGGAGATAAGCTAATAGAACAAATTGATGAATGGAGGGTCAATTCTCCCATCAATGATGAATATTTGAACATCCCAACATTGATACTATTAAAAGAACTCTTAGAATTACCAATGAATTGAATTTTCATTTCAACGTTAGTCCTAGAATAATACGTATAGTAATCAAGTTGATCTATGGTAACCACTTTTTCTTGACGAGGAAAGAGAAGGACTGTAAATATTGAAGACACGGTTGTTTTCATCATGTAAAACCAACTATTTTCTAAAAGAATGTTGTAATATAAAGGAGTGTCACTACCTCAATTTCAATTCAAACAATATTTTCACCTAACTCAACAAAAAAGGAAACAATGATTCAGTGAGAATTAGAATCATGACCATCAAATTATTTAAACATGTTAGATGATGGAATAATCTCTAGAGAGCCAAAATATCTCCAACAAGATAGTCACATAACACATGTAGATGCTCCTTAATAAACAATGCATTGAAATATGTTTGTTCCATGTGAAGTTAATTGTATTTGGAAAGAAATCTATTGGGGAATCCTAGGACTAGATTGGTCAAGGTCATATATAATCAAATGAGTGTTTGAGGGATCAACTCCACTAATTGTAATTAACAATTATTTTTGTTGAACCAAGCATACCTAAAGGATATCAAGGGAAGACATAACACATGACACTTAGGCAAAATCCTCAACAATACTATAATTGTGATCATCTTGGGCATTTGGATAGTGTGGACCTTAATAAGAAAACCTTTGGGGGCATGAATCACTATATCATTGGATGGATTATATATATAGAGAGAGTCGTTTGGATGGGATGAAGACAAACATTTATCAATAATACCAATCTCAATACTTTCATAATTATTATCTCTCATTTGTGTATGAGCATCCCATTCACACATGTAAACAATGGTATTTGTGGTGTTTCCCCCTTGTGGGGGTTTTCCACATGTGCCCCTTTGAGGAGGTCTAGGGTTCATATCAACCACTTACTACTACTATGGGGGAAAATAATTTCTTAGGATGGTGGGTTTTTGTTGGGATATATGTTGGGATAAGTATCGATGAATATCATCCATCTGAGGATACTTATGAGTAGGTGTTACACATGAAATTTGCACACCTAGGCCCTAAGTGTCGTAAGTGTCATATAAGTGTCTCATACACCTTGAAACCATGGAATAACCTATGTCACAATCCCTAGTCAATGTGGAGAATGGATATATTACATGAAGGCCAAAATACCAAGTGCACATGAATTATTATTAATATTCATGAAAACAAAATTAATTAAGTGTGAGAATCCACCTCACATTTGGTTTCCTATTTTTTAGGGAAGGTGGAGGATCTCATGGATGGTTGAAATATTTCCTCTTTAAAATCCTTGATATATATTTCCTCCTAAAAATCCTTAAGATATATTTTCTCCCTAAATATATTTTAGATCCCTTTTTAGTGGATCTTATGAGTGATCCTCTTCATGGTGGTTAAGCCTCCAAATACTATATAATGAGGGCTTTCCATAGAGAAGGATGGTGGATATTTGAGGTATCAAACCTATGGTCTTGGGAGAAATCTTTAGGATATCAAACCTATGATTTTGGGAGTTTTTTGAAAGGGTTGGATGAGGAGGACTTGGAGAATCTGCTGCAACTTCATCTATAGTTTGTAAGTATTTCTTTAAGAGTTATCATTAATATATTGCTTGGCCTATTTCCTTGTAATATGTGTATTTTTGTGCATGTTTTTCTATTATAGATGGATATGATTAAACTAATCTCATAGAGTAGAGTATGATTTCTTTGTCTTCTTGTTTTCCATTTCTTTGCAGGTGTCGAATAGTGCTAAGGAGCTTGGAGATCAAGCCCAAGTTGGAGCAGTGAGGAAAAACATCAGAATAAGGTGCATCACACTTTGTTCCTTCTCCTTCAATTTCTGATTAGTTAGTTATATTCATCTATAATAGAAAAACATGCGTAAAGATACATAGATTAGAAGGAAATAGGCTAAGAAATATATTAATGAGAACTCTTAAATAAATACTTACAGACTATAGATGCAATTGCAGCAGCTTCTCCAAGTCCTCCTCATCCAACCCTTGCACAAAACTACCAAAATCATAGGTTTGATATCGTAAATCATTCTCCCAATACCATAGGTTTTATACCTCAAATCTCTACTATCCTTCTCCATGGACTTGATGTTTCATCACCAACTGGTGGTTTCATTGTGGGAAGGTTTGTTTGATTGTTTTCTTCTTAGATTTGTAGTGGGTAAAATCATGAAGATGGGTAACACTTTTTCTTGTTTTATGACAATTGTTTTTTAATTTTAACAGGTTCTTCAACTTCCAGTAAACAAAAGTATTTTTTTATTTAGAATTTTACTTTACTGTAAAAACAAAACTTGTCAAGAATTTTGTTAGCTTTCTACTGACTACTTTTCAATTTTTTTATTATTGAGATTTGATATGTCAATTTGGCAATTGTTTGAAATTATGTTCCTTAAAAATGAAGGGAAAGATAATGATTTACTTTTTCCTACAACAATGTATCCATTATTAAACTTTTGTTTTTGACAAATGAAATATACTGCAACAATCTAAAGAGACTCTATTTTGTGATGACTATTGCTTTGAATCTAACAAATGCATATTATAATTTCTAGAATTTTTTGAAGTTGACCAATCTGAAAAAGTTGCAGATTTTAAACACATGTTTTCCTCCACCATGTATCTATATTAATTTTTACTTAAAATTAAAATCTAAAAATACCCTTTTGAAGAGAATAGTTTAAGGATTATGAATATAAATTTTCCATAATTTTCCATTGTGTATTTTTAGAGATATGGATTTTTCATTTCACTGAATCATAATCTCACCTAAAAATATTATGCAGTGATTTTTTATAAAACTAAATAAAATTAGATAAAAACAAAGAAAATGAAAACAAATTATACCCAATGAAAGTAGATTCAATTTAAAAAATGTTGGTATCAATTCTGAAACTAAATTCTGAGTATTTGTAGGAGTCTACTACCTCCAAAGATGAAGTAAGATGGAGAGAATTTGTAGTTTCCTGCAAACAATCCCATTTTTAGGTTTTCGGTTGAAATATTCTTTCAGCAGAAACCTAGTTTTTAACGGAATCCATTAAAAATAAATGTTTTGACTGAAAAGTCTTGCAGCCAAAATATGCTTACCATGGGAAAATATTTCATCTGAAAAACATTGTACACGAATTTCAAGGGTGTCGTTAAATTTGACATGTGAATTTTCGACCGAAAAATTCCTAGCAACATTTTTTCGGTCGAAAAATTGCCGCTAGGAATTTTGGAGACCCGATTGTCACAAAAGTGCTACCCAGCTTCATGATTTTTCCTTAGCATGTGTTGCTTGTTTTCTTTAGTGGACCTTAGGTCAAGTTAGTGTCAATGGAATCAACTCCCGAGAGTACCAATGGAGGAACCTTGTTTCCCGGGGAACCTTTCACCTTTCCTTCTTTTGGAAACATTGGTCATCCATGCATTTCCACACTGAGTCTTCCAAGACTCATGAGCGAATTACTAGTTTGGTTTTCCCCCACTCCAGTGATATCGAATATTCTCAGTGCTTCAAATGCACCTAGTGCTTCAGATGTAAATACACCACCCACACATAAACCTCATGTTGACCTTTCTCCTTCTTCACCCAACAAGTCTCCTTCCCTTTCTCCTACTTCTCCTAGTGAAATCTCTAAAGCGAGTAGCCAGGTTGATAAGAAGAAGAAGAAATAAAAAGAGAAGAAGAAAAAGAATCAGAAAGGGACCAAGCCTCCAACCACACCAGATCATGTTGGATCCAAGAAACCAACTATGGTTAATTGTATTGGGAGTGTTGATAAATCGACAAGATTAAAACGAAGAATACTAAACCCAAATTCCCTTGCAGTCTTTGTAAGGGTGACCCCTTTATGAGAGATTTCCTTGGACTTCCCAAGGTTTTAGAAATGTGGTCTTCCATGTCATTATCCCCTGTGAAACATGTTGGTGACACCCTGCCAGCTAGTGACATTAAGGTTGGTAAGAAGAAGAGAACTGTCAAATGTTCTTGCTTGTTATGTGAAGGTGATCATTACTCTCACCTTTTCCCTTGTATGGATGAGTATTCTTATATTTTGGAAAATATTCAAATTCCAACTGGTTGTCATAATATTTCTCCCAAACCATCATTAGTTGATAGACTCGTCCATTCAGTTCCATCATCGGTCGATTCCACTCCTCCCTCGAGGAGTTCCAAAGTGGTCGATCTAGTTCCACCATCAGTTGGTCCCACTCCTCCTTTGAAGAGTCCAACCCAAGTGGTCAATATAGTTCCACCACTAGTCAATCCCACTCCTCATTCAAAGAGTGAGGATGTCGCTTAGGTCTACCTCTTTATTACTGTTTCACCTGGACAAGGGGGCACTCTCCCCGTCCTGATGGAACCCCCTTCGAGCAATCAAATGATTTCTATTAATTGGAATCATTTTACAGAACCTCGTCTTCCTTCTTACATGCCTTTCCAAATCACCATGCAGGTTTGTGATATGAATACTCCTAACCCTATAATAGATGAAGGTTTTTTTGTTAGCATCTTATCCACTAATGCTTGGAAATATATTGGTTCCCCGTTGCTTGTGCCTGTGACTTAGAATCTGTTGACCTTTGACATAAGAGTTAGTCAACCTTTAGGGATCCTTCCTCAGTTTCCAGTTACTTTGGGAGGAAAAATGGTCTACGTTGATGTGTTGGTAGTTCATGACCCCTTGTATTTTATCCTTTTCCTTGGGTGAGACTATGTTTATGTTATGAGAGATTTTGTGTCCACTCTCTTTCGAGTGATGTGTTTCCCTCACAACAAACATAGTAATGATCAATCAACTTTCATTCATTGACCCTCATCTGATGGTCAACTATCTAACTTCCTTTAATGGTCCATACATGCCAGCGATGTCCACCCCATCACAGGTCAATTATGTAATGCCCTACCCCATGCGTTCAACCTCGTGCGAGAGGGAATCTCTCCCTTCTCCTGACTTAGATCCAGTAGTTTACATGGGCATCTCTTCGATAGGGATATTAGAGCCATATCTCCCAACCCTTATCGATTCCGTCAACATGTATCCCTTCCAGAGTATTTTTCTTCCATCTAGAAAAGATCTCTTGGAAGCCATGGTTGACATTTGTCCCTTGACATGTATTCCTTCCAGAGCATTGTCCTCTTGGAAGCCATGATCAAGGATAGGTTTTGGGCATAGTTTTTTCTTCTCTGTGGAAATCTTGTTAAAAAATGAAACAAAATCTACGATCATAGTTTTCCTCTCTATAGTAAGCTCGTTAAAAAATTAAATAGAAAGATGCGGATTGAACCTAAAGCCATTGAGACTAGTTTTTCTTCTCTATGGAAACCGTGTTAAAAAATGAAACAAAGGTCTTGAGCATAGTTCTTTTCCTGTGACAATCTCTTTAAAAACTGAAATAGTCACCTCTCCTAACAAGTGAATTCATTCACTAGATCATGTAGATATCGAGTCGAGTCTTTAGCTAGATCTTGTAGATGTCGAGTCGAGTCTTTCATTAGGTCTCATATTTGAACCTTCATTTCATCTTCCCTTATCCTTTTTCTCCATCTAGTACATAAATTGGGGACAACCTCAAAGTCGATGAATGAAATGAAGCTTTGGGGGGTATGTCTCCAGCCTTTGATTATCATTCTAGAGTTAAGCTGCTAGATTTTCAAGCTAGGGGCAGAGTACCAACCATCCAAGGGTATCCCTACCATTGGAAATTACATTGGGAAATTACAATCATACATTTAATTTTGTTTCAAGCTTGTGTAAAAATGAAACCAATACTGAGCTTAGTCTTTGTTCTTTCTCGTGCTCGTAAATACATGACAATGTGACCGAGTAAAACTTTATCACTTTTTCAGAATCGTAAAGGTTACATGAAAAAGGAACCCCCTGGAGTCTCCTTTAAGCTCTTTTCAAACTCTCTAAACATGAAAATATTGTTGAGTGATCTTGCTTCCTTTCACACTCGTTTAAAAGGTTTTGAAAGGGCATCTCCCGAGTAGTAGTTTATCTCTTTTTCGGACTTCGGAGACTAAAATTACGAAAGAGGACAACCCTAGAGTCGCTTTTAAGTTATTTTCAGACTCTCTAAACATGAAAAACCATCGAGTTTTCCTTCTCTAGACTTGCTAAAATCACACATTGAAGGGCCCATATGGGACCGAAACCTTACTTCTTCCAGTTCATTAAACAAAAGAAGAGGAACTTAACGAAGGTGAGTTATATCAAGCATGTGTTACCCTCCTCGAGCTAGTTAAATTAAAACGAGTTACTCATCTATCTGGGTGGGGAAAAAATTTAAGGAAGTGGGTCAAGTTTTTTGAGAATCCTTTATGGAAGCTTTTGTCGCCCTCGAACATGGCACATGTCTGTGTCTCATCTTACAGTTGGGTAATCTGCTTGTCTCTGGGTCATACCAATTCGATGTGTCTCCATACGTTTTTGTCTAGTCGAAGAGTGATCTTGTTATAGTCACATTATATTCTTGGTACTCATCGAGTCAATGCTGCCAAGTCAGTTGTCATGCCTCATCATGTTCAAGGGAAGTTTCACTTCAGACCATCCATCTACATTATTTTCAGTTTTCATTTCTCGTGTCAGTTCATACTCATTTGATTCACCATCTTACATTGCTTTACTATGTTAGTTTCATGTCGGTGATGGGGACTACATCAAGGCCCTCCTTCGATGAGTCTTTTACTGTCGAATTCAACACATTATCTAGGAATTAGACTTAGAAACCAATTAGTACCTTGGAACCTTCATGCCTAAATGGTAGGCCTCCTCACTTCTAATAGTTGGTTTACATAATTGACTTATGATTGGATGATTCCATGAATGTTCGATTTCAACTCATTTATTCACATTCACTGGAATGTACTAGGGTACCTTGGGAGTCATTGACATCATTGGTGATTTCCCTTGCACTTGTTAATGGTTTACCTCAATGAATGGTAATCAAATGGTTTCTACCATGTTCGACATCAAAACATCTATTCACATGGATATATTTTTACAACATTGGGATTGGGATGAAGACCCTCGGTTGAGAAATCACTCTGTTATCTGCTTTCCCAAGCTACAAAGGATATATTTTGAGCATGTTGATATACTGTCACATAGATCCACATTATATTGGTATGTGGCTATGTTTTATCATCTCGTAGCTCCATTGTGTATTTCTCATGGCTACGATCAGTTCATGTCATGGAGGTATGGATCCACATTGTATCTCTAGTGGCCATATCCTTAATCAATATTTTTCATGGATCCGCAGTGTATTGGTCGGAGGCCATGCTTTGAGTCATCTCATATTCTGAGAATATGTATGCCTGCCTCGGAAATTGAACATATATTAATATTGTTTGATGGTTGTTTACATATTCTTCCAGGTTCTCCAACTCCACACCCTTGCATTAAATATTTGTAAACTATTTCGACCATCATTCTCTCTTCTGACCTCACATTTTAGGGGACATTATGTTACAGATGAAATTTCCACACCTAGGCCCTAAGTGTCGTAAGTGTCATATAAGTGCCACATACACCTTGAAATCACAGAATAACCTATGTCACAATCCCTAGTCAATTTGGAGGAGCGATATATTACATGAAGGCCAAAATACCAAGTGCACATGAATTATTATTAATATTCATGAAAAAGAAATTAATTAAGAGTGAGAATCCACCTTACATTTGGTTTCCTATTTTTTAGGGAAGGTGGAGGATCTCCTGGATGGTTGAAATATTTCCTCCATAAAATCATTGAGATATATTTCCCCCCTAAAATCCTTAAGATATATTTTCTCCCTAAATATCTTTCAGATCCCTTTTTAGTGGATCTGATGAGTGATCCTATCCATGGTGGTTAAGCCTCCAAATCCTATATAATAAGGGATTTCCATGGAGAAGGATGGTGGAGATTTGAGGTATCAAACCTATGGTCTTGGGATAAATATTTAGGATATCAAACCTATGATTTTGGGATTTTTGTGCAAGGGATAGATGAGGAGAACTTGGATAAGCTACTGCAACTGCATCTACAGTCTATAAGTATTTCTTTAAGAGTTCTCATTAATATATTGCTTGGCCTATTTCCTTCTAATCTATGTATATTTACGCATGTTTGTCTATTATAGATGGATCTGATTCGACTAATATCATAGAGTAGAGTAGGAGTTATTTGTCTTCTTGCTGTCCATTTCTTTGCAGGTGTCAAAAAATGCTAAGGAGATGAAAGATCATGCTCAAGCTGGAGTAGCGAGGAAAAACATTAGAATAATGTGCATCACACTTTCTTCCTTCTCCTTCTATTTTTTATTAGTTAGTTATATTCAAAGGAATGTTAGTGTCCATTTTCACTTTTCTGTCTCGGTATAGGGGTCTAGGATCCAAGAGGATATTCACCTATCCACAATGGAATTTTCGTACAATAGTAGGATGATATCTAGTACAAATATTGCGAGGAAAATTTGTTTTCTTTGTCTCATAGTGCCTCATACATTAGCTTTTGTATCAAGGGTAGTCCCTTTCCCAAGACTACAATTTTTATTTGTATTTGTCTTGTTGGTCATTCCTTATATTTTTTTATTGGATTAAGTGAACATTGAAGGTTTGGGTAGGGATTGAGGCATTTTTTCATGTTAGCATAGTTGAAGGTGAATTATGAGAAATATTCATCTTTGGCATATGTCTTACTAACTGGATAGAAGAAACATGAGAAACAGAACCAATAACACCATCAAAATGTGGTCTTGGGGAAGGTTTAGGAGGACTTATTGACCACCAAGGAGCATGAGGTATCAAATCATACAAGGTGCTAGACTGAGAATAAATCATATCTAGTTGTTGAGTGTGTAATACAAATTTCTCTTTGATTAGGGATGATGACATTGCGACATCCTTGGCTGCATTTAGGAACAAGGACTTAACAATCCAATTCACTGAAAATATGGAATTTCGACTCTAATGAGACTATGCCACCACCTCAATTCATGGATATGATTAAATATATGAGTGGTGGTACTCTAATGCAAGGAGGTCAAGAGTTTTGTTTTAGTTTCATAATAGATAGGAAGTTGAAAATGGGTCAAGAAGGCCATCGCTAAACATGAAAAATCATAAAATGAAGTACATAGCAACTTAATGTACCACTTAAAAACACTATTGGCCAATGTGAATTGGAAACAATACAATCTAACACTATAGTTCATCAAGGAGAGGGATGAAAACCATAGGGGGAATTTCATGACATGGGTAGAAGGATCTTCTCTGAACCACCCATCAAACTTGGAAATGTTGGATGGAAACTTAGTAAGTATAACCAACCTGATGTGTAATATACCAGATATAAAAAGTATCCAGAACATAAATAAAATGCTAGAAATGGCATAATAACAACAATATAACCAGAACAATCACCACAATAACACTTAAATTATATAAGAATAACAACAAAAATGGCACCTTGGTTCTGAGAGAAATGTTCACGGGCCTCTTCGAGGGGGAAACCTCTAGTCGAGCAGAGCTCTATTACAATAATATCCAATCTAGGGTTCTCATACCCTCGACTCCTATTTATACTAAATATGTCTATCAAAAGAAGCATCTAGAGGAATATCCTTCTAGAAGTGAAAGCTTCTATTAGGTCTTCTTACATTCGACTTATTCTATTTTATTACAAGGCCTTATTAATATTGACCTTTATTATATCCGAATATATTGTTCTACCTATGTGTGGGTTAGGACCCTAACATGTCCTCCCCCTTAAAAAAAACCTTGTCCTCAAGGCTTAAGATGTGGAAACTATTGCAGAATGGTAGTTGGTTCCCACGTGGCATCTGCTGGAGTTGTATATTTCCACTGGACTAACACTTCCTTGATGGTTCTCTAACACAGGCGATACTCACGCTGGTCCAAAACTCCTTGTCATTGTGGCCAAATGGATCCTTCTTCGTCTAACTCGGGGAGGTTGGTTTGATTTTGGCACTTAGCTCCAATCACCTTCTTTAAGCATGAAACATGAAAAAATGGATGTAACTTAGAATAATTGGGCAAAGCTAATTGATAGGCCAGTTGTCCCACATTCTTGAGAATGGTATAAGGACCATAAAACTTGGGCGCTAGCTTCTGACAATGCTTGGAATTGAGGGAATTTTTCTTGTAAGGTTGCAGTCACAGAAACACGTGATCCCCTTCTGCAAATTGACGTTCAGAGCGACCTTGATCTGCTTGTTGCTTCATGTGATTTTGTGCCATGACAAAATTCTTTTTGAGGGTATGAAGAATAGCCTCACGAACTATAAGTGTTTGGTCAACCGCCTGGAACTTCGAGACACCTAGTAAGTATGAGGGAACTGAAGGTGGATTTTGTCCATATACCACTTCAAAAGGAGTCATGCGTGTAGTTGTATGGTATGAAGTGTTGTACCACCTAGGGGTGACCATTGAGCCCACTGATTTTCCTTTTCTGAGGCAAAACACCTCAAATATGTTTCCAAACACTTGTTGACAACTTCGGTTTGACCATCATTCTGGGATGATAAGCTGTGCTGAGATGCAATTGGGTGCCTTGTAGTTTGAAAAGTTCTGGCCAAAAATTGCTAGTGAAAGTTGGGTCGCGATTAGAAACAATAGAATGCGGCTTTCCATGAAGCTTGAAGACCCGATCCATGAAAAGTTGATCCACCATGGATGATGTAAATGGGTGTTGAAGAGCACATAAATGAGCATACTTTGAAAGGCGATCAATAACCACCATGATGACTGATTTATTTCCTAATTTGGGTAAGCCTGTAGTAAAATCCATAGAGATATCCCTCCAAATAGCAGGTGGAATCAGAAGTGGTTGTAGTGTGCCTGAATATTTGACTGTTTCTCTCTTGTTGCCTTGACACACATCACATTCAGTGACAAAATTAAAAATTTCTTGTTTCATACCATCCCAGAAAAAAGAACGTTTGACCCTGTCATAGGTTTTGGTAAACCCGGAGTGCCCAACTGTGGGTGTAGCATGAAGCTCAGAAAGTATCGTGGATTTAAGTTTTGATTGTTTACTTAAATATAAATGGCCTTTGTATCAAAGCTCATCATGGAGCCAAGAGTACCCTGGGGAAGCTAAAGCATTAGACTGCAATTGTTGTATCATATGAGAACTTTTGGGATCGTGTAGCCATTCCTGGCGAATGACTTGGAGCCAATATGATACAATGAAGGAAAGAGAAAAAGGGATCCGTCATCTTCATATTTTTTGGAAAGTGCATCTGCAACAACATTGTCTTTTCATTTCTTGTAAGTTATCTCATAATCATATCCAAAGAGATTAGTCACCCATTTTTGTTTCTCCGGGGAGGAAATGTGTTGTTCGAGAAAATACTTGAGGCTTTGATGGTCTGTCTTAATTTGGAAGCATTGCCCCAATAGATAAGGGCACCACAAATCAACGACATGCAAAATAGCCAACATTTCCTTTTCATAGATTGATTTGCCTAGATTTATTTTAGACATTTGCTTGCTAGTAAAGGCCAATGACCGACCCTCTTGCATAAGGACAACACCAATTCCTTTCCCTGAAGCATCACATTCCAAGACAAAGGTCTTTGTGAAATCAGGAAGGGCCGGGACTGAAGTGGTGCACCTGGCCATCTTCAAGGTTTGAAAAGCTTGAGAAGTTGTTGGAGTCCAAGTGAAAGAGTTATTTTTTAGGAGTGCAGTGAGAGGTGTTGCAATTTTTCCATAATTCTTAACAAACTTGCGATAATAACCTGTTAAGACCAGAAATCCATGCAATATTTTGAGAGTCTTTGGGTGAGGTTAGTCTTTCATAGCTTCAATATTTTTAGGATCCACCCTAACCCATCCTTGCCGACCAGATGACCAAGTACTCGACTTCTGAGGCACCAAAATCACATTTATATTGTTTCAGGAAAAGTTGGTGTTGAGAGAGTAGATGGATAAATCAATCCACATGAGCAAGACGGTCTACCCAGGTTTTTCTATAGATGAGGATATCATCAAAGAAAACTAAGACAAAATGATGGAGAAAAGGATGAAAGACATGATTCATGAGGCTTTGGAAGGTGGAGGTGGTATTACACAAGCCAAAGGGCATGACCAAAAATTCATAGTGTCCCTCATGAGTTCTAAAGGCAGTCTTGGGAATTTCTTCCTCTTTCATACGTATCTGGTGGTAGCCAAAACGAAGATCAAGTTTAGTAAAGAACCGAGCACTAGTCAATTCATCCAAGAGGTCATCAATGACAGGAATGGGAAATTTTTCTTTAATGGTAAGTTTGTTGAGGGCCCGGAAGTCGGGACACATTTTCCAAGAACCTTATCTCTTCAGGACCATGACCATCAGATAAGGTAGGGGATCATACTAGGGAGGATAACGCATGCGTTAAGGAGTTCCTGGACCATTTTCTCAATTTCATTTTTTGGGGAAAAGGGGTGATGATATGGACATATATTGGGAGGAAGGCTTCCTAGTAAAAGGGGAATGGAATGATCATGAACACCATGGGAAGGAGGGAGTCCCTGGGGAGTGGAAAAGACTACTTGATGTTTAGAAAGGATGGATCGGAGGTCTTGCGACACCGAGGGTGTCTCCGTGGCTTGTATGGCATGGAGTTGGGAAAAAACACCAGAATGACCTTTTTTGAGCAGCTTTTCCATGCGATGGGAACTAATGATCTCAGGTGAACCGACGATGATGCCTTGGAACTTATATTGTTTTCCCTCCTAGTCAAATTGCATGGTTAATTCCTTAAAATCCATGAAAATGTGACCCAAAGTCCTTAGCCAGTATGCACCCAACACAACGTCATAATCGCCCATGTCGATAACAAACATATGAGATTTCAGGCGGTAGTCACCAATTTGGAGACACACATTTTCACAACGCCCTCCACATTTCATGGAGCCACCATTGGCAATCATGATTTGGAAATTATTGACTGCATGGATGTAGCAATGAGTTTCTTGGGCAATGTGGCAATGAATAAAATTATGGGTGCTTAAACTATCAACCAGAATGATGACATTCCTATGCTTGATGTAACCGATTAGCTTGAGGGTTTGGGAGAAGAGAAGCCAGTGAGAGAATTTAGGGAAATGACCGGTTCGAATTTGGGAGGGTCTAAGGGAGGGGTGATGTCAGTGGTTTCAGGTGACTCAGACACAAGGGGAGTTTCAACCTCCTCTTATGAAATATCCTCCGATATGGCCATAAAAATATTTTGTTCCTTACACTTGTGGCCCAAGAAATATTTGTCATCACAATTATAACAAAGGCCTTTGAGTTGGCATTTATCCATTTCAGCCCTGGTCAATTTTTGAATTTTTAGTGGAGCGGAGGGAGTAGTGGGATTTACTGGTTTAGTGCGAGGGATAAAGGAGGGTTTTCAGTTTTGAGAAGATACAACTTGTTGTTCTTATTTATCTCTTTTAGTCACTTCCACCCAACTCTGAGGCTGGGCCATGAGGACATGGGCCTGAATCTCATCCTTGAGGCCACTGATAAAACACTCTCGGAAAAAGGCATCAGACATGCCCTGTTTCCGAAATGCCAAGCGCTCAAAAGAAGCTATAAAGTCTTCCACTATTCCTGATTGTTTCAACTTTTTCAAATGGCCCAAATGGTTGGTGTCGGTGTCAAAGCATTCATAAATCTCTGCCACAAAGTGTGTCCATGCAATATACCCTTGACGAGAATTTTTTCTCCATTGCCACCATTGCCAACATTCTTGATCTAGATGGAGAACACCATACCAGAGTTTGGCGAAGTCATCTGTAATGCCATATAAAGAGAAATAATGTTCCATTTGGGTTACCCAACCAGTGGGATCCGAGCCATAAAATTTGGTCACATCCACCTACGGAAGGCGTAAGTCACATTGAAAGTGATGGTACTGAAAGTTATGGGAATGAGAGGAATTTTAAGCTTCAACATGTGGAGGTGGGTCAGATAAAGGGTTATCTGTAGAGATATGCAGCTTGGTGCAGAGTGTCGAAAAGACAGATTCAAGCTGGGTTTTCAGGTCTTGTTTGATTTCCTCCATTAGGGACTATATGGTTGTATTGATGGTGGAAACACTGGCACTGAGTTGTTTCACTTCTTGTTGGGTCTCGGTGAGATTAGATTGCAAGGTATTGAAGCGAGCTTCCAAGTCTTGGCTACGGTTATGGGCCATGTTGATGAGGGAACTGAAATGGGGTGGGTGGGGTCAAAAATATTTTGAAAAAATGATATGTATGAATGTGATAAGGGAGAAGAGATGAATCCAATGGAATAGGTCTCAAATAATGGTGAAAATTTTTCCAGAACCTTTTTTTTTTTTTTTTTACACTTGCGGAGTTATACTCTAGTCTGAAGAATATTGCAATGATGAAATGCCCAAATGCTTAACCAGGAAGAAATGTATAGTGATTTGGCAACCCAAACACAGTTGCGTGACAATAGATCTTGTTTGTTTTAATTTATTTATGTTTCTGTCCCTCAGGGTTAGGTATTCAAGGGTTTTCCCTCTGCTATAACTCTTTGATATACGTGCAGGGTCCAATAGTAGTAGTCGACCCAATATCTTAGGGAACTAACTAAGGAGGATAGACCATGCCCTTAGTCGTACTACCCGACTACCCAGGTACTAGAGAGTATCTTCCCAAGTGTTTTTCTCGGTGGCACTATAACAGTCAGACGATCGATCGATTTATATAAAGAGGGCTTTAGGAAATCTAGGTCGATCCGTACACAGGTGTTGTCTGATGCACTACCACTCAAAGGGGTACCAACAAGGGTTACAAGGGTGTCCAAGAGATGTGCGCTTAAGTACCACTTGTATTTCTTGCGTGTATGAATCCCTCAATCGCGGGTTTATGTGTGTAACGACAAATCCATGTGGCTTAAATACGTCGCGTCTCTACCCTGAAAAAATTTAACCCACAATTTCTGCCGAGGAAAGTGCTCTGATACCACTTGTAATATACCAAATATAAAAAGTATGCAGAACATAAATAAAATGCTAGAATTGGAAGAATAACAACAATATAACCAGAACAATCACCACAATAACATTGAAATGATATAAGAATAACAATAGAAATAACACTTTGATTCTGAGAACAATGTTCACGAGCCTCTTCGAGGGGGAAACCTCCAGTCGAGCAGAGCTCTATTACAATAATATCCAAGCTAGGGTTCTCATACCCTCGACTCCTATTTATACTAATTATTTCTATCAAAAGAAGCATCTAGAGGAAGATCCTTCTAGAAGCGGAAGTTTCTATTAGGTCTTCTTACATTCAACTTATTCTATTTTATTGCAAGGCCTTATTAATATTGACCTTTATTACATCTGAATATATTGTTCTACCTATGTGCGGGTTAGGACCCTAACATGATGGGTGATGTTGAACGGGGTCATTTGTCAATCGAGATAAATTTGGTAAGTTCAAGGTAGACAAGAACAAAAATTGAGTGTTGGAAAACATAAAATGGTGGATAAATTGTGGGACTTGCATCTTGATAGAATTCATAGATTCCCCAACCCCTCTACCCCTAGGGGCATTAGTATAATTGTATTTAGGGCCAATGCTATGAGGAAAGTTCCAACCAAAAGGAAAACCTACATTAGGGATTGTTGAGCTACCTATGGGTATAACAAAAATAGGTGGGATCCTGCTACATATGTGGAAACCAAGTACCGCATCCCCCCACCAAAAGACAATATAGACATAGGTAAATTTTTATACATAGTGTACATGCTAAAGATCACAGGTCCTGACTCAGTGAACCTGTGACATAGAACATTCATTCATGGGATATTAATGAAAACTCCTAATTTCACTAGATATGGATAAATACCTCCAAAAATCCTTTTGTTGAACCCCCTCCCAATACATCTTTCCAATAAAATAACCCCTATTTTTACTATATACCCCTTTCTATACCTCCCAATACCTATAAACCCCCAAATACCCCACAAGCCCCCTGTACCAATACATACAATATATTGACTTTATTGTTCACCATTTAAAAACCCCATTTATGAATGAACATGATAAGATATTGGTCAACAAGGTGAATCCCCCATGCTAAACATAGGCATACTCAAGGGAAGAATATATGTAATGATCAACTAACTTCCCCAAATAGGGGAACACAATATCCGAGGCATAGAAATGGGAGTGGCTATCCCACTAATAGGTGGTATGGAGGTGCCAATGGTGACTCCTAACACTTTTGGGGTAGTGGGAGTATGTATTACCATACTATATGACCCACTAATGCCTGACATTATATGTGAACTACTAAAAAAGGAAAAAGGATCATGCAAAGGGGGTTCACCCACCTTTATAATCAAAGGGTTTGAAGGATCTATCAAAGGGGGATTAACACAAGTGGAAGATTTTTGTCGATGACTTCAATCTCAAAGTGTATGTGTGTCATCGTTTGTGGATAACTTCTGCCTTATGATCAACGATTCCTCTATCTTAGGAAGAAATCCTAGTCTTCTATGAATGTGGTGAGTAGGTTAGTTGGCCACTATGAAAGATGAGTTTCAAATGAAATAAAGATAAAATTAATTACAACTAAACATAAGTGAAGATAGAGCACACCATAAGAGTCTAAAATATCCAACAAGGAATAAATTGACGATCAAAATGGCCTTCTAAAAACCAATCTAAGATGATGAGGACCCATGAACAATTAACAAACACTTGAGAGACAATCACCCAAAGTTCAAGTATGCTTGTGAAGATGAGCACCTTCCAAGGGAGATGAAATGGATGTTATGTGTTTGTCTCAAGTATCACAAGTACTTCTTACTTGTAGTCACCTATGTGATACCCTAGGAAAAGCCTCTAATTATACCATTTCACAATCAATAGTCATGGGAACAATCATGATTCAAGTCTATGTGCCTAGGTAGGGAATATAGGTCAAAGTCCTCAGGTCTAAGCTCCAAATAAATATGGTGTCACCTTGAGGAATTTCCACTTTAATCCAAAACCCACATACACTTAATATCCCACCAAACAAGAGAACGAGGGATATCTTCTCCACTTGCTTAACTTGACCATAGCATTTGACACATTTGTTAGATGTGATTTCCTACTAAGTGCTCCTTGCTACTGATGGATTTATCTTTATTTATTCATTTCCTAGTTTGGTTATGTGGCCTTGGAGAATTTAATCTCGAACCCTACACCAAGGCCCCAAAACATAGACTAAATGTGTTTTCTATAAAGAAAACCTTTAGTTTTTTTTAATATTACATTTTTTTAGTGTCTATTCATTATTAAAAGCGTGGAAAGAACTTCAATGGTGTTTTTGACTCTTTCAATTTACTAAACTTATAAAGGCAATACTATAAAAATGCAACATAAAATTTCCCCTTTTTCTTTTGATGATTACTACGCAAATTGTGATATATTAAGAGGTGCCTTTTTCAAAATTTTCAATAATGCAGAAAAATCACCAACATAAAACTACCAAACATATTATTCATGAATATTCATATCTCTAAAACAAACAAACTCCAAAATGCAACTCCACTAAAAATAAAAAATAAAAACGCCTAAAAAGATATTTAAAAATGCAATGTGATTCAATTGAATACTTTTTATATTCAAATGAGATAAAGTGAAAAAATTGAGATGCACAGGCCAGTAAAGAATAGAAAATCAACCTTTCCAAGAAATTGAAAACTCAATCAAACATGTTTAGGATGAGGAAACTCTGATAAATTTTCACCTACAATATGTGGCTGCACTTATCTATACAACAAGAAGTGGCCAAATAGGGACGATCATTGGTTTTTGTGAAACAAGTAGGGTATGTCGTCATTCCTTTTATAAAGGAAACTCGTGGTCAGCCATAACTATTTGCAAGAATAGTTATGAGCACAAGGGAAAAAAATATGAAAAGTAAAAATAACCACCCATAAATCAATCAAGTAAGTTTGTATGCATCCAAGATTAAAGTGTGCACACTACAAGGTATAAAACAACTTCTTAGGATGGAAAGAAGAAAGTAATTACACACAAGTAATAAGGAAAGAAATTCCCCAATGGAGTTTCAAGTTTCCAATTCTATTTAGGTAAAAATACCTAGAGGTTTATCAATCAAACTCTCATTGGGTGGGTGAGGCTTATCAATCAAACTTTCACTGGGTGGGTGAGGCTCAATGATATATAGAGAGATATATATCTTATCTTTTATTTCCTAATACTAACGTGAATTTTAAAGTATATGAGAAGGAAAATGATAGATAGAGAGATATATATCTTATCTTTTATTTCCTAATACTAATGTGCATTTTAAAGTATATGAAAAGGAAATAAGAGAAGAACATGATTCCATGTGGTTGTCTAAAGTATCCAATAAGCTACACTCGATTTTGCTCTTGCTCCGATGTTTCACCAAATAACTTGTATAAACAACCAACAAGAAACACCTTCCTTATTCCTCATAAAAAGAATAAAATAACTTTCATAATCAAAGTCTTAATCTAATTTACCAAGTAAACAAAAACACCACAAATCCTCAATAAATATGCTTGAAAGATCAAAAAACACGAGATATTTTTTCGAGGAGAAGAAAATAAATCTATATTTATTTAAAGAGAGTTACAACAAGAATGATACCTTAATATTCACTATTGTATTCCTAAATCCAAGACCCTAAATCCCCCCGTCACAAATCTACCTATATCAACTAGTACAATATAGGAACTATATCATAGTGATATGGGAAAATGGATGGTTGAATGAGATTTCACCTAAGCTATGATTATACCATGAAAATTGATGACCAGATTTCAATAATAGTAAACTCACAACCATGAATCCTCACTAAAATTATCCATCATAAGGATGCTTATAATGAATCTATTCTCTTAGACTTGGTTTTGTTACTTATATATTCTTGAGGTGAGAATAAATGGTTGCATGGAATGCATGCTCTGCACATGTAAGCCATGCACAATTCCAAGTGAGATTTTGGATTTTTCCATCTCATATATTTTCAACTTTCCTCACGAATTTATATTTTTTAAGATTTAAGGGGTGACTATGGGTTTTATATGAAAAACCTGCAATAAGTCATGATTGATCCATGGGAAAGTTGCATATGATTGATTATTTTTTAGGAAAATGTGCAACCTTCATATCCTTTTGAAAAAAAAAAAAACTCTTTTTTTAGAAAATTCATCTTAATATAGATGTGTAATTTGTCTCATTACATATGTCTTTCCTTATGGTTATGGTTGGTTCCAAATAGAGGTGTTACAATAAATCCCTTATTTAAGAAAATATAATGAAATGAAAATGCGAGGGGTTTAATCTAGGTAGGTAATATTGGGGAATTATGAAAATACGAAATTAGAATTTTGATGAGGATGAGGTGTCAAGTTCATAACACCTATAAATATTGAAGGTACCCATGTGTTTTAGGGGGATTTTATAAATACTATTGAAATGCTACTAAAATTATTCCAAAAGAATAAATCAAAAGAATGGATCATGGTATGCCTGATATAGTAAAGGAAGCCTAAAGTAATTATAAAATAGTTTGTAGAAATCTAGATCTAAGTTTGATTTTGATATATTTGTTAGAAATCGACAAGCTTAATGAGGCTAGTAAATGGTTAGTTACCATTGATGGTGTATATCCTACACTTAATGAACCTATTCATATTTCATTTTCTCTTGGTCACGATCCCACAAAACTTGGTAGTCCCGGGGAAAGAATTGTTTCCTACCTATCGTTGAGTGGAAACTCATTGGCACATAATGAGTTGGTAAAGGAAACGGAACTAAAGATATGAACATTAATTCAATACCATAATAAGTTTACATGCCATGTATACTTTGTAATTATTATGAAATTTCATTCATCATTTTATATTGTTTGTTATTTTGTGATGTATTTGTTATACTATTCTAATCATTGGTTGGGAAACTTAATGGGTGTATCTACAAAACCTAAGTTGTAATAGGAAAAGGTCTTGGCTATAATGTTTAGTCAAGAATTCCATGAATATGTCCATTCTAAAGAAAAGTATATGAATATGTCTATTCTAAAGGAAACATATTTGTAGTGAACCTTGATATTTAAAAGATAAGGACAAACACTTGAGCTTGAGAATTAAATCCTTCTCTTCAAAAAATATCAAAACATTCATTCCATAAAAAAACATAATAATTTAGAGAAGAAACCTTAAGGTGGGGTAATGCCATCAAATATTCCTTATGGAACGAATCACTCTACAAGCCATGCTTTCTACAAAAAAATGCATCGAACATCCAACATATATTTGATACAATAATACTCATGTGTGTTTATACTTTCTCATAAGTATTCTCAGGGGTCTATGCTAACTAGCCCTTATTATTACATTATTTCCAATTAACTACCTTGTGGGCTTATTTAATACCCATAAACTACCAATTGAGAATATTCCATAATTATGGCCACATTGAATTCATTATCCGCTTGGGTACCTCCTTAGGTACCCCATATTATCGTCCTTGGGTACATTAAAAGATTCATTGATCTATCAATTATCATGGAAATTCCACTCGAATAGTTTGTCACAATAGATCTGATAAATTAAACTGAAATCTACACTACGACAGTTAAATTCCTTTAGATTCAGGAATATTTAGTTACTATTTTTTTTCATATCCATGAAATAGATTAAATGAGGAAAATAGAGAATAGTAAAATCCGATGAAACACCATATCCACAAAATAACACAAATATTTTCTCTAGCAAACTCTTACAGGATTAAACCTAGCTAGAAGGTGAGGCTACTCTCCTCTCTTTTCTATGGTATGGAAAAGATGAAAGTACAAAGGAAAAGGCACTCTCTATGGAGTTACCTGAGACCTGTGTCTTTTTGTGATGATATAGACTATTAACCCTCTATTTCTTCTCTATAATTTCCTACTCCCAGTTGTTCTACTCTACTATGGAAAAAAATACAATAACAGAGAATGGAACCCCTTCTCCTCCTAGTGGTATGATATTTAACATAGCTCGATAATTGTCTAGGGTTAGGGTTTTTAATTCTTCAACCTTCAATTGTGAAAAGGTTTTGGACCTGCTAAAATATTCTTTAAAGTCCTCACATGGATATCCCCATATGCATGAGTAAGGGGTATGATATGGGATCCTCTCATACCATGGTGGTCAACATGATAGTTCAACTTGTGGGAGTAATAACATTTGCATACAAGCGTTGATTGATACATGGTCTACATTGTTGGAAAAGTATTAGAGTGTAGAAAAATTTCAAGGGTGGTTGCATAAGTTTTGGACACTAGAACACCCAAAAAAAAATTGTTTATTGCCTCAAATGGATCCACAAGGTTCCACACCCCAATTTTCCAAACTGAGACCTGCCATTAAAATGACCTTGCAAGATTATTCCTCCAATTTTTTCCACTCTGAAAGAATCAATATAGATGAAAAATAATATAATGATCCAATAAATACCATACTTTGTCTCTCACTCTAAATTTTCTCTCTATTTTGTGATAGTCATGTCTAGCCTGGTACTTTTCCTGTGACTTCTTCAATGTTTCTTGTACTTGCAAATGAATATGCTAGATCTTCTCAACATTTTTTTCTTCTTTAATGCATCTCATGTGATTTCCTCCTTCACTCATCCTTGTTGTCCAAATCCAACATCTAAGGGTGAAAGTGGAAAATATCCAAAGCAAGTTTCAAAAGGTGACTTACCATTAGAAGTGTGGACTACTCTTTTATAAGAGTGTTGTATATAGATCAAATTTCCATACCAGGTCTTTAGATGCATCTGATTGTAACCTTCAAAAGTTGCACCAAATTCTTGTTGACTACTTTTTTCTGCCCATATGTTTCTAGATAGAATGTTGTATACCTATTGATCTTAGTGTCCATCTTATCCTAGAATATTTTACAGAAGGAAATAATAAATATGGTGTCCCTATCTGAGACGATGTTCCTTGTTATCCCAAAGTGCACCAAGACATGTTCAAAGAACAAGTTTGTTGCTTCCTATCCCTTGATGGTCTTTCTAAAAGGCATGAGAATGCACATTTTACTTAACCTGCCAACTACCACAAATAAATAGTCATGTCCCTTTGACATGGTTGGTAAACCACCCACAAAATCCATGGAAATGATTTCCCAAGGTCTAGCGGGAACCGTTAAGGGATGGTATAGATCTTGCTTCATGTTACTGAGATTGTTAGTACAATAAGGTATACATCCTCTAATATATTGTGCTACATCTTCTTTCATTCTGGGCCAATAAGCATACCTCTATAAGTTGGAAATTGTCTTCCCAACACCAAAATATCTTGAAACCTTGGAAGTGTGAACCTCTTTGTTAAGCTACAATTGTTCACCTTTAGGAACACAAATCTTGTCAATATTATAGAGTAGACCATTTTGGAAATGATAGTCAACCTTGTTGTCACCTTATTCTAATGAAGTTTTCCCTGTATTTGCTGAAACACCTCCTTGAAGTCCTCATATTCTATGTATGCATCACAGGTAAAAGGTTCCATGTGCCTCATATTTCCCAAAGATGCAATTTTGTATGTGGGAGGCCATGAAAGAATGTATGGAAACTTGTTTTCTCTACCCTTATAATTTATGACCAAATGAAACTACTATAAGAAACCCATCCATTTGTAGTTCCTGGTTTGATGTAACTTATCAAGTCTAGGCCTGCAAATACTAGAGCTTCTTGTGATCCGTGTGGATGATGGTCTCCTTTCCCATCAAATAGTGCTTGCACTTTTTTATAGTTTGTGCCAAGACATAGATCTCCTTGTCGTATGTAGGGTAGTTGAGGAATTCCCCATGAAATACTTCAGAATGATAATAGACGCCTTCTTCCTTGCATCGGGACCACTCCCATGGAATACCCACTTGCATACGTCTCCACTTTGAAGGGATTCTATAAGTTTGGTAACATGAGAATTGATGCTTGATTGTTCTTTCTTTTTATCTCATCAAAGTAATTCTATTGATTCTTCCCCCACTAGAAACTTTTACTACCCACTGTTGTTCTATGAAGTGGTGCAACTACTATTGAAAATGAAGCTATGGACTTCTGTAAGTAATGTGTTTCCCCAAAAAATATCCTAAATTTTGTGCAATTTGTTGGAATTGGCCATTTCATGATGACCTCCATCTTGGTAGGATCTATCTTGAGAAAACTCGCATTTCTTGAGATTGGCCAGTAGTTGGTGCTTCTTTAGGGTATCTAACACCTGCATAAGATGTGATATGTGCTTCTCCCGGGTATTAATATAAACCAATATATCATCCAAATATACAATAACACATTAATCTAGATAAGGGCATAAAACATCATTCATTAGTCTCGTAAATGTAGTTGGTGCATTAGATAAACCGAATGGCATAACCAACCACTCATACAAATATTTTCTTGTATTGAAGGAAATATTCTAGGTATATTCTTCTTTGAATCCACGAGGTATTCACTCAATGAACCTGTGACATAGCTCCTTTGTTCATGGGTTATTAAACAATACCCTTAATTTCACTAGATATTGATAAATATCTCCCAAAATCATTTTGTTGAACCCCCCTCCCAATACATATTTCCAATAAAACAAACCCCTATTTTTACTACATACCCATTTTTATACCCGCCAATGCCTATAAATTCCTTGAGACCCCACATCTTCCCTAATACCTACAATATATTGACTTTATTTTTCATAATTTAAAAACCCCCTTTACGAATGAATGTGATAAGATATTGGTCAACAAGTTGAAGCCCCCATGTTTGAATTGTACATGGTGATATCCTGATTCCAAATCCATCTTAGTGAAGTACTTGGCATACTGTATCTAGTCCAACATATCATCGATCCTGGGTAGAGGGTACTAATTATTTAGTGTAATCTTATTCAATTCCTTGTAATCGATACACATTCTCCAAGTGTCATTCTTCTTTGGAACAATCATGATGGGTGACCCACAAGGTGAAGTAATTGGTTGAATCACACCCTGCTCCAATAACTGTTGCAACTACTTCTTTATTTTTTTTTCTTCCAGAACATACTATTTATACAACCTAATATTTGGCAAGGGGGATTCTAACAATAATTGGATTTCATGGTCCACTTCATTCTTAGGTGGTATCCATTTAGGCTCCTGAAACACTCCCATGTATGCCTTTAGAAACCCCTTCAATTCATCTTTCTACTCCTTAGTACACTCTTCTATGGATTTATTCATTTTTAATGACTCTTCACCATAATTGTTTTCCCTTAGGAAAAGTAAAACATATTTCTTTATAGAACTGATCAATTTCTTAGCTTGATTGACACTTACCAATGAAACTTTTTATTTTCCTTTGTGTGTGTTGATGATGAAGGATTTATTGTCCTTGATGATATGGTATTGTTTGGGTCTCCACATGAACATAACATCCCTCATATACATGTAGGGGATTCCAAACAATACTCCACATACATCCAGTGGTACTACATCTAATTCTACTTCATCTATAAAATCAACACTTACAACAAATTTAATCTTGCATTGATTTGTTACCTTGATCTATGGATCCTTATTTACCCAACCCAATACATAGGGGCTAGGATGACCATGAACCTCCAATCGAAGCTTGTTGACTAGATCCAATGCTATGATAGTAGCCTATAAACTAGAATCAAATAGAGAATCTATCTTGGTATTCTTAACGTGAATGTTGATTTGGAAGTGCTTGGGCATATCCTTCTCTTCCTGGTGGTGAAGGATATGCATATTCACATATTTATTCACTGATGTGCATAAAATATTTTCATCCACATCATAGATAATTTCAACCCAATTGCTTGAATCTGTGGCTAGAAGATTCTTTTTCTTTCCATCCTTCTTGCAGTTCTTCATGTTCAGATCTGGATGTAGTTTCGAACACTTTTCCTCAGTGTGGTCTTCAATGTTTCAATGATTTCAATGGTTGTTGGAATCTTAGCACTGATTTGTAGTAGTTGTTGTCTTCTTATCTTTCCACCCCTCTCCACTTCTGCTTCCCTTCCTTGGAAGATTCCAAGGGATATTTTTTCTTGGAAATGCTTGGCTACCCTTTCTTTTGGACTTTGTTTTCCATGTTCAATTCTTGTACACATGACTCATACATTGTCCTTGGATTGAAGATAGTCACTCACTAGCGTATATGACTTTGTAAACCCCCCAAATAATTGAGTGCATTTGGGTTCTTGGGAGAGATACTTAGAATGATGGACATATTTCTGAACTCAGTGGTGTACTCCTATACACTTTGTCTCGGCCTCTACCTAAAGTAGTTCCAATGGATCCATTGGTCCTCTACATACCTGATAGGGTAGAACTGGGACTTTATGAGGGTTTTAAATTCCTCCCACCTAGTTACTAGAGAATACCCCTCTTTTCAGGAAATGAGATATACTTCCACACTAAACCTAGTAGAAGAGAAGAAGAATTTAATAAATAATACAAATGAAAAATCAGTCACACAGTACACAGATGTTTTACCTTGGAAAACCAAACCAGGAAAACCAACATTCCTTGAGTGTTCTACTCTCTTGTTGTCTCATTTAATATGAATAAAATCCTACATGTCTAACCTTGGTCCACACCTAAGACACAATCGACATCATACCCCATGCCTACGCAAGAACAACCTTGTAGCCAATTTGGCCTAGATCTGCATGACCAACAACCTACATCTAAATATTTCTCTAAAGACTAGCTATCCTATGATTCATTGATTATCCTTTACAACCTTACAACATGCCTCATAGGATTTACAATAGGAAAAACCATAAATACATGGTGCCAAAAAATGGTTACAAATATATTCATATCATTGGCTACAAATCTCGTGAATATCGAGATTCTGTTACAGTTGACTCCAAGTCAGATTACGCTTCAACTACTAGTCGTCCTTCATTCGATATTCAGTCGGTCTCCACACACTTGGTTGTCGACCTCTTGTTAATTGAACTCTTCTAATTGTTGTTGATTCCTTTACTATGTCTAACCACCTCGACCTTCAACTTCGTCTTTACTTAGTCGAATCACCTTGACCTTCAAATTGTTGTTGATCTACCTCGACCCTCGATCTATTGTCAATCCACTTCAACTTTGACTGTCATTCGATCCACCTCAACTAGACTTTGAATACAAAGAATATAACAACCCAACATTATTCCACCTGGTGTCTTCTTTGCTGAAACCAGGAGATTCCTAAAATTTTGTTCACGGACCAAGGGCTGAAATTCCCATTGCCTCTCTGCACCAAGAAAACTTCACAACACTCAAAAACTTGGTCAACAAGTCTATTTTGTTTTCCAACGTGTCTACTTTCTCCAATATAACCCTTTTACTTTCCACCATATCTCTTACGAAATGATATTGTACATCAATGTTCTTAGTCTTTGAATGATAAGTATGGTTATTTTCCAGAAATATTGCACTTTGACACATCCTTTGCAACCATGTTGCTTCTTTTATTCCATGAGTGGCCACCATGTATTCGACTTCTATTGTTGACAAGGATACAACCTCTTGTTGCTTACTCATCCAACTTATTACTCCACCAAACATCTTGAAGAGATATCCGTTGGTCGACCTTCATCGATCCATATCTCTAGCCCAGTTGGCATCCGAAAATACATGTACATTTAATTTACCAGTGTCACCTCTAGCTATTCCTTGGTAGAACATAGGATAGTCCTTCGTTCCACACAAATACCTGAATAGTAACTTGACAGTTGTCCAATGCTCCTTTCCAGGTGTCGACATGTACCTTCTCAACACTCCCAATGCATGGGAAATTTCGGGTCAAGTGCATACCATCAAATACATCAGAATACCAACACCACTTGCATAGGGAACACATGCCATGAACTCTATTTATTCCTTTGTCTTTGGAAATTGTTTAGTAATTAGCCTTGCTCCCACGAGAATTAACACCTTCACCATTTTGAAATCCTCCATGTTGAAACATTTCATAACCACTTCAATATAATTCATCTGATTCAACCAGAGCTTTCTAGTGGCTCAATCTCTCTTAATCTCCATTCCTAGAATGAATTTAGCTACACCAATATCCTTCATGTCGAATGATCCAGGTGGATATTGGTGGCCACCCACCTATTCCAACTGGCTCCTCTTGCCGGTTTTTAGTTCAACACATTCTTCTGTAATTATTTGTAATTGTGGATTCTACACTTTCAATGTTGTCTAAATCCCTACACAACTTCCAGGTGGATATTGGTGGCCTCCCACCTAATCCAACTGGCTTATTTGGGAATTTTTCTGTCAGTACATATTTATGTTCTTATAGGGCCATTTTGGGGCCCTAAACAATTTTTTTTTGTCTTGCCACAATCAAACTATATATGGAATCATATTTTGACGACATAATGTGTAGTTATCGATAATACCTTTCCAATGGGCTATCATGCGCCTAAAACAGAGATCGTATGGAAATGTTACGACCCCAATAAGTTGAGGTACCAACTTACCCATTAAGCCCACATAAATTTCGACATTTCATCTCCTAGGGTTAGGATTTTGGATGTCTAGGGTTTTGGCATTCATGAGTAATGTTAAAAAGGGCTTTGGAGCCTCATTGTAATCATTCTTCTTAAAAGGATGTGCATAGAAGCCACATCTCTTCTCACAAATAACTACGACCATTCGAGAAAGTTGTTTTTAGTTCTGCAGTTTTACAGTTTCAACCTATTTTATTTATTGAATAGAATTTATTGTTCACTGGATATCTATTGTTTTTCTTTGTATCTCTATGTTATTGTATTCAATATTTTACTCATTCATTCTGCTCATAAATCCATATCAGTGTATCATAGCGATCTTGTCTTCATTTATTTTTTTTCGTGCATGTCCTTGACAATATCTGGGTACAAGAAGTTGGGACTTGAACCAGTCGAGCCTTTGCAATATTGGTTGCATCGAGCCCAACAACAACCCATGGGGGACGAGAAGAAAGATGATGGAGAGAGAGGTCCTTTTGAATTTTTTCTTGAGGAAGTCGTTGTGCGACAAAGAAACAAAATGATGGACAACTTTGCACAGATCCTTCAGTGTCTTCCCACATGAGACACATATTATTCAAGCGGCCATGCAACCCCATTCAAGGTACAAGTACATTTTTATATTCCATTATTTGAAGGACTGATAGATGTGGATGTTGTAGATAAATGGATGAATATTTGCAAAGGGTATTTTTCGGTCCACAGTTTTTCCAACATGGAAAATATTACTTTTCCACTCCTCAAGGCCATCCCCCATGTTGAGGACTGGTGGGATACTTACTCTAAGAAAAGGGCCATAGAGAAATTTGCAATATTTGTGGTCGCTCCTATATGGGATCCCTTCAGGCATGTCATTAAAGAACAATACTACCCTGTTGGAAGCTATGAGTACCAGTACACAAGATGGACAATGTTGCGTCAGGAAAAAGACCAGATAGTACCACATTTCACCAATATTTTCCATACCTTGCACACCAAATTGCATATTAAAGACTCTGAATGACATCTAGTGCTCAAATACCAGAGTTGTCTGCATAGATACATTCAAACAAAAATGGAGTTTCTAGACATTGCATCATTAGGTGTGGCTTATAAATATGTTGTCAAGATTGAGAGAAAATTTAAGCAGAAGAGGTGAGAGTTGGATCTTCAAACTTCTCACAATTGAAGCAGGGAAAAGGTGGACCCAACCCATAAAAAAATGGACAGAGAAAATATGAAAACTATCAGGACAACTAGTCCAAGCTACAACACAAGAAGGGTAATGAGAAGTCGAAGAAGGACACGGGAAAGTGGTGTGGATACCATAAAATACCTTGGCACAACACCGAAGAATGTTGCTCCAAGAAATCACTAGTGGGCGAGACGAAAGCTTCCAAGTCAGAGGTAGATTCTGAATCTGAATCAAATCCAAAAGGAGGGAATCATATTATCGATGTTGAATCCAGTGCCACTATCGCTACCGACAAAGTTCGACCAAGAAAACCAGAAGAAACATAGGAAAGGGAATGCCTCACTCACTCATAGATGTGGGTAAAGGGGGCTCCGCTTCATCTCGTTGTCGATGGCAGCAGTCAAAATAATTTTATCTTAGCAGAGGTCATCAAGCGAATGGATCTGTCGATGAAACTACACCCGCAACCCTACACCATTGGTTGGACTCGCCAAGGAAGAGATCTTCGTGTCAGCCAATAGTTTTTTCTGCCTTACGAAATCAAGCCCTTCAAAGACAAGGTATTGTGTGATATTTCTCCCCTTGAAGTTTGTGATGTTATTTTAGGATAACCATATTTGTGGAAGCGACATATGTGTATAGTCAATACATTGCAGTGTTATTATTACTTTGGGTAGACAATTATACAGGATACTAGAGGTAGCACCTCCTACCACTATTTATTTAATCTTTGCTAAGAAATGCAGTAAGGTCATTTCAAATACCGGGAAGTTTTTCTTATTTGTGATCCATTCTCACAGTAAGAATAACGTTGTTTCCACATCTATGGCCTCTACACAAAGCCTCTCTTTGCAGCAGAAGAAAGTGGATGATATTGTGGAAGAGTATAGAGACATCTTCTCCTCATCCTCCAAGGCACCGACGCACTGCCAAGTCAAACATCCAATTTTTCTAAATCCTAGTGCACCTTTGCCTAATGGACTAGTATATCATCACTCGCTGATGGAAAATGATGAAATCAAGTGTCATATCCAAGAGATTCTTCAAAAGGGGAACATTAGACCCAAATCCTCCCCTTGCAGAAGCCCAATTGTACTGGTGCAAAAGAAATACGGGACCTGGCAGCTTTGCATTGATTATAGATCATTAAACAAAATCATAGTCAGGAATCGATATCCAATTCCCCAAATTGATGACCTTCTTGACCAAATCAAGGGGGAAAAGTTATTCAACAATATTGACCTAAAGTATGGCTACCACCAGGTTCCCATCGAACCAACTAATGTATGGAAGATAACTTTCAAATCTAAAGAAGGTCTCTTCGAATGGTTGGTCATGCCCTTTGGCTTAAAAAATGCACCAACCACTTTCATGAGGTTGATGGATGATGTATTGCGACCCTTCACCAACTCTTTTGTGGTGGTATATCTAGATGGCATCCTCATCTTCAATAGAACTTGGGAGGAGCACATGCAACATATTCAACGGGTTTTGAGCACTCTGCGACAACACAAGCTATATGCCAACTTGGAAAAATGTTCCTTTGGAATGAACATGGTCCAATACTTGGGATACATTGTCAATGAACATGGGGTACATGTGGATCCAGATAATATCCAAGTCATTTGTGATTGGAAAACCCCGACCAAACTAACCGAGCTTCGAAGCTTATTGGGACTTGCCAATTTATACTGATGGTTCATGTTGGGATTCTCCCATATTGCATGGGCCCTTAGCCAAGTGACCAAGGGAGATGGCAGGGAAAATTTCACATGGGGGAAGGCACAACAATGAGAATTTTATGATCTGAAGCATCTCTTGTGCTCAGCTCCAGTACTCTCCTTACTTGATCTACAACAACCATTCGATATTGTGAATGGTGCATCCAACTATGATGTAGGGACAATTCTCACTCAACACAGTCATATAATAGCATACCATAGTGGGAAACTCTCATATACTGTCTAGAAGTACCCCACCTATGACAAGGAAATGTATTCCATTCTGCAAGCTTTCCATCAATGGAAACATTACATTTTGGGAAAGGAGACAATCATCCGCACTGATCACAAGCCTTTACATTTCATACAAAAAAAAGGGAAGTTGCATAATGAATACCATCAAAAGTGGTCCACATACTTGTAGGAGTTCCATCTCAACATCAAGTATAAGACATGGAGCACAAATCATGTTGTTGGCTGCCTCATTCGACCTCCCATGGCTGCACTCATCACCGTGCTCCATTCCTGTGGGCACGAGTCATCAGAGTGGCCCCAACTTTATCAATGAGATCTTCACTTCACCACCACCTATCATGTCTTGGGTACATGCATGAATGTCACCGATTATCACATTCAGGATGGATTGTTATGCCATATGGTCCATCTTTGTGTTCCTGCAAGCGAGCGTGCAAAGATGATTTGGGAGGCTCACTCAAGTCAAATGGAAAGACATTTTGGCGTGAAGAAAACTATGGTTGTTCTACATAAACATTTTTATTGGCCAAAAATTCGACAGGTTGTCAGTAAGTATATAATATCTTGCACTTTATGCTCCATTTCCAATCCAACCATCAAGAAGCAAGGATTATACACCCTTCTTCCTACTCTCGAGAGGCCTTGGGAATCCATCTCTATGGATTACATGTCTGGCCTTTCATCCACCAAGAAAGGAAATGATTGTGTATTTCTAGTGGTTTCTCAGTTTTTGAATATGGCCAATCTCACAGCCTATAAGAAGAGCATCAGAACAACATATACTACCAAGCTCTTCTTCGAACGAGTGTGGATCCATTTTGGGATACCACAGACCATCATCTTTGATCAGGACAAGAATGTCCTCTACACATTTTGGTTGAGTCTCTTATCACTATTGGACACCAAGCTCACTAAATCCACTACCTTCCACCCTCAAACAGATGGCCAAATAGAGGTCATCAATTGGATGGTTGTGCAAATCCTACATATGTATAAATCTTAGCATCCGCATACATGGGATGAGAGTATTCCTTATGTTAAACACAACTACAATATATCTCTCTATAACTCCAGCGACCATATCCCCTTTCAGGTGGGGCTGGGATTCCAACCCTTGGGTCCCATTGATGTTGCACTACCTTTTGCAACCACAAAGACATATTCTTCCCATGTTCAGTCTAAGGCTAACAAAGCCACCTGATTCATTGAGTGGATTCATCACATCCGCCAATAGGTCCATGATATTTTACAGAAATCCAATGCTAAGTACAAGTAGTGCCATGATCAACACCGAGTACCGTACAAATTGCAAGTGGGAGACAATGTCTGGTTACATTTGTAGAAAGAATGCCTTACAGGGCTCCATTAGAAGCTTTGTCCACTTATCTATGGGCCTTACACCATCACCAAAGTTGTGGGTGATAATTCTTTTGAGGTCAACACCCCTCCCTTCCTTGGCTTGCACCCAATGTTCAATGAGGACCTCCTCCAACCATATCTTCCACCATTATTGGACACCTCGGAGATCGCAGAAAAGTTGACACCAATAAATATCAACTATGACTACCTAGAATAGGCATGCACTGATAAGATAGTGGAAACATAGGTCAAGTGCACTCACTGGTAAAGGATCCAACTTTATCGAGTTGTCAAGGCAGGGAAACTCCTACACCATGGAAAGTGTCTCACTCGGAGCCAAATTCAACATAAATTTCCTCACCTTATGGGGGCACTCAATGAAATGGAGACCATTGCTTCCTAAGGGGGTAGGACTAATCCAGGTGGATATTGGTCGCCACCCACCTATTCCAATTGGCTCCTCTTGACAAATTTTAGTTCAAAATGTTCTTATGTAATTCTTTGTAATTGTGTATTCTACACTTTCAAGGATATCTAAAGCCCTGCATAACTTTTGGGTGGATATTGGTGGCCTCCCACCTAATCCAACTAGATTATTTTGGAAGTTTTCATGTCAGTACATCTTTTTGTGCTTCCAGGGCCGTGTTAGGGCCCTAACGAGTGTTTTTTTAGCTTGCCATAGTTAAATTGTAGATGGAGTTAGAGTTTGGTAGTATAATGTGTATTTATCAAAAATACCTTTCCAACGGGCTATCACACGCCTAAAACGGAGGTTATATGCAAACGTTACGACCCTAAGAAGTTGAGGTACCAACTTACCCATCGAGCCCACATCACTTTTGGTGTTTCATCTCTTAGGGTTAGGTTTTTGGATGTTTATGGTTTTAGTATTCATGAGTAATTTTAAAAAGGTCTTCGGGGCCTCATTGTAATCATTATGCTCAGACGGATGCATGCAGAGACCACATCTCTTATAAGAGATAACTACCACCATTAGAGAATTTTTTTTTCAGTTCTGCAGTTTTACAGTTTCATTCTATTTTATTTATTGAATAGAATTTTTTTTTCACTAGATATTTGTTGTTGTTCTCTGTATCTGTGTGTTATTGTATTTAGTCTGTATTCATTTCGTTCTCCTCATAAATTTGGATCATCGAAATTGGAGGATAACTAATTCTTCACCTCCTTTATTGTTTCTATGTTATTTCCAATCAACAACATGTCATCGACATACACAGATGCATATATGAAACACTCATATTATTCCTTGGAATATATGCAATGATCAAATTTTCGTCTCACAAATCCCAAACTAGGAATGTATGTGTTGAACTTTTGGTAAAACATCCTTGGTGATTTCTTTAGACCATAAAGGGATCTTTTGAGTTTGCACACCAACCCTTGCTTTCCTTTGCTACAAATTCTTCAATATTTTTCATGTATATTTGTTCTTCTAGGTCCCCATGTAGGAATGGTGTCTTCACATCCATCTCTTCTATTTCCAAATCAAATGTTACAGCCGGATACATAAATACTATAATGGAATTTAATTTTGCAACAAGAGAAAAAATCTCATCGAAGTCAACTCCCTCGATTTGGGAATATCATTTTTCTACCAGTCGAGCTTTGAACTTCTCGACTTGACCTACGAAATTCATCTTCTTCTTGAATACCCATTTTATATCGATGGGTTTTGTTCCACTAGGTAACTTGAATAAATCCGATGTCTCATTCTTGTGCAACAATTCCATCTCTTCTACCATGGCGTCCTTCTAGAGTTTACCCTCTTCCAAGTCGACTGCCTCACCGATCGACTGGGGATCATTGTTGATGGCAGTTAACACTAATGTGGAACAAAATTCGGGTAGAAAAAACCTTTCGAATGGTTTTCTTACTCTTTTTGACCTCCTTACCACCGCATTTTGGTGTTCCATCACGTCCTCTAAGTCAGTTGACTCATCTAAATCATATTCTTCCTTCCTCATTTCAAACCACACTGTCTTAGGCTTATTCTCAATCTGAACAATTTCCTTATTCTCAGACTTACCTCTGACTTATCTGAAGGCCACATCTATATTGTACATTGTTTTGAATTTTTTTTATGCTCGTTTAACCATAGATAATGTCACATCATTGTCACCCAACCATATGCATTCAAATATGCCAGGCCTGAGCACACTAACCTTTACTTAGAATAATTCTGGCAAGCCTACTCCAGAACCAACAGATAAACCATAGTTTCTAACTATAGAAACAACTCAAGAAAATTAGAGCACTCCTTCTCCAATGGTAGCGCATAAGAGAGAGAGTCTCCATATACATAGAATAATTTCCATACACAACTGTAGTAGCTTCAACTACACTACTCTCTCAACCTTCCACCATACTTGGCAAGAATATCACCAAGATTTTCACCAAGAGAATTACTTGATAGCACTAGAGAGAGACCAAGACCAAAAGATGACCATACACCCTTATTCCTCCTTATAGATGCAGTTGCAACTACAACTTCAACTCTCCACAAGACTTCCTCTCTGATTGGGTATCCAAATGAGCTAAAACATCTTCTATTTATATTGATCTGTCCGGTGACTTTTATGGCTGGGACGACCTAACTTTATGGTAATTATATTTTATGTTTATCTTTTTTCTGTGGAGATGACTTGTATTTCTGGAAGACAATATTATATTATTTATTCTTCTAGACTGAATTGTCTTCTATGGTTTCCACACATCTGTTTAATGGTTCACTTGCTTCTGGAATATTCTAATCTAAGTCATAGGTTACATGTGGAGGTTAATACCTCTCACAACTACCAAAACATCAACACTGCCTCTTAGCTAGGGAGGTATTAACTAAGAGTTTCTTCATATATTGGTCTCAAACACATCCATCCATCTCACATGGCATGGGAAAGACTCACATGGTCTTGCAGACCGGTCTACAGGTAGCATCACCATAGCCACACAGGCTATCATATGATAAAATAGATCAAGTATCACCATCATATTCGTACATTATCCATATAGCTGGAAAACACCTCCAACACTACTGGTTGGAACTCAAGTTAGTAACCTCCGATGCTACTCATAGAAACTCTAACTGGGAATCATTTATGACACTATAAGTCAACATCTATTTCATATAAAACTAGTAACTCATCAGCTCACACATAATCTGACTTATTAATTTAACACTCCCTCTTAACGAAGAAGGTATACATCTTGTCATGATCATCATCACTTCTTTTGTGCTTCTACACACCTTGACCATTGTCTTGTTGAATTTCATGAATCTATACATCATAAGAAGTTCTGCACTTTCACTAGAGTAGTGTACCCGATTTTGTTGGAGTAGCATACCAACCTACGTTGGGTTAACATACCAAGCTGCATTGGAGTAACATACCAACTTGCGTTGGGGTAACATACCAACTTGTGTTGGAGTAGCATACCAACCTGCATTGGGGAAACATACCAATTGCATTGGATTATCATACCAACCTTCATTGGGGTATCATACTAGCCTGCTTTGGAGTAGCATACCAACTTGCATTGGGATATCATACTAGCCTGCGTTGGAGTAGCATACCAACCTGTGTTGGGGTAACATAATAATTTGTGTTGGAGTAGCATACCAACCTATGTTGGGGTAGCATACCAACTTGCGTTGGATTATCATACTAACCTACATTGGGGTAACATGCGAGCCTATGTTGGAGTAGCATACCAACCTGCACTGAGGTAACCTACCAACTTGTGTTAGAGTAGCATACCAACCTGCGCTGGGGTAACATACTAGCCTACATTGAAGTAGCATACCAACCTACATTGGGGTAACATACCAACCTATGTTGAAGTAGCATACCAAACTGTGTTGGGGTAACCTACCATCTTGTGTTGGAGTAGCATACCAACCTGCATTGGGTAGCTACCACTATTAAGGATCACATCACTTTCCTCTACTGGGGAAAACATCAATTCTCACTACTGAAGAGATAAATTTTGACCACTCAAAGCTTGTTCGTGATAGAGGCTTGGTCAACATATCTGCTACCTATTCGTCAATAGAAATATACTAGAGCAAGTGTCTCGTCATAGTATTCTCCCTCTTGCTGGGAGAATCCTATGGACACAAATCAAGCTTTGTACATCTCTAGGATATTTATCAGCAACATGATTGATCTTATAGATCAACTTGGAAATCACCACTGACTTCCCTTCTGGTTTCAGAACCAAGGAAAAAATATATATCCCAGTCCTTCTGACTGGATTCCTCCTCAGTCATTGTATAAAAGTCTACTGAAGCAAGGGAATCTTCACATAATATCTCATATCTCCTGAAAGCCTCTGAAGCTTCGATATATCCTTCTCAAATCATGGCATCTACCTTTTAGTTCTAGAAGAAGCCTCTCTCTTCCATCTAAATATGAAAGTACTTTAGTCTCCATTCTCTCTCTAAAGCTTGGCTCCCTTTGAGTCTATATAATATTTGGAGCCATCTACTCCTCATGATATGGCTCACCAATGTTGCATCCTACAAAGTTTCATGGGATCACACTGATATCTTCTTGGTTACTCCAACAATTCTGGGTAGGCCCTTCTAGATATTAATCTGTCCTGATGATCTTAAGAGTGATCAACTACACTAGAGGGATTTGTTTCAATCGTATTTCGATCCTTCTGCTCCTTATATTCAATATCCATATGAGATACTATGTATCTTGCAAAAGTACCCTTCTTCATCTTCTTCTTCTTTGGTACATGGATGTATACATTCGTGTATAGAACTTCTTATATGGATAGTCTACTCCATGTCACAAACTAGAGACCATCTAATATGGTGTCTCCTGAAACCATCACTATAGCTTCCCTCAGAGTTATCACCTATGAATTTCCCAGAACAAGGACAACGAAGGTAAAAACAATAGACAAGAATAATACTCTTATAATAATAATAAAAACAAGAATGAGAACAATAATCACAATAGCTCCTTCTTAGAGCTATTTCTTGTGACTTGCCTGGACCAAGAACCAAAATAAAAATACAATAATAAGAAATAGGAACAACACTCTTCTAGTGTTGTGATCAATCATTCCTCCATGGTAACCTTCTTAGAACAAGAAAACAAGAAAAAAAGTATAATAGCATTTTCATAAGAACATATCTATGTCGACAAGAATAAAATGCAATCTCATGGTAATCATCATATTATTACCAAGGTGACCTTCCTGGAAGAAAAATAAGAAGTATCTCCTAAAGTATATGTTAGTGCATCTTGTGACCAAGGACAATAAGAGTTTATATCAATAGTACTTACATGCTTCCAAGTATTCATTGTATCTAGCAGTAATAGAACCGTTTAAGGATTGTTGTCAGAACTAGTAATGTAGAAATTATCAAACTTGATATGTGCAAATTGGAAACTTATTAATTTAATAAGAAAACCTTGAACCTAGAGTCTTATCTTCAAGATTGAGTGTTGTTGATTTTATTTCGAGTCTCCTTCACTCAAGACGAGAAGTATTATTTTCAACATGTCCCCTGTACTTAAGACAATATGCTTTCTTGACATAAATTTGAGTTAGAGAATATAATGCAAATAAAATCTAAAATCTCAACCTTAATCAATCTAATACTTTGACTAGAGTCAACTTATAACTTTAACTTTGAATAGAGGTTACTATAACTTCAATAGATCGAAATACAACTAGATGTTCATAAGATTACAATAAGTCCATAACAACTAGAGGCATATGAAAACAATCAAACCTGGAGTGTGTTGTTCCTCTGAATGTGATGGTTCTGAGATCCCTCTGGATCTATTATTGTAAGATATCCCTTATCTTGCAATCACACTCAAAATAGAGATACAATTTAAATATATATAAGTACATACCTCTGAAAACATTGATAGGTAGTGGCACCATCTAGCAGCAGTGACAAGCAATGATGAACCTTAAAACTTCAAAGGTGCTCCAAGTTGTAATATAAAGGTAGCTAGAGATGTTCTCGGGTAAGGTGCCCTAGGACAAAAAAAACTTTGTCGCAACACTTCATAGAAACTTTCACTACAACCGGTACTACAACTGGTGCTGGCAACACAACTGGAACTGGAACTGGTGTTGCAATTAGAACTGTAACTGGTGTTGCAATTGGCACTACAATTGGTGTTGGAACTAACACAAAGCAACTGGAATGAAGGAACTAGCACTGCAACTACAAATGGCATTGTAGACCTATGGTTTTATGAGGAAACCCTAATTTCGCAACTTCATAAATTTGCAGATCTGATCCGAGGACAAAATATGACCTACTTAGGAGACCTTCTTAGTGAGTTTAGTAAGTTCTCAATGAGCTTGAAAATGGGGGAAGCTGAGGATCTTCCTTCCAACAATTAGACTGTTACGAAGGAAGCCAACTCTGACATCATGTTGAAATTTTGGTATGCTCATTTAACCATAAACAATGTCACACCATTTTCACCCAACCATAGGAATTCACATATGCCACCCCCGAGCACACTAACCTTAGAATAATTATGGCAAGCCTGCTCTATAACCAATAGATAAACCTTAGTTGCTAACTGGAAAAACAACTCAAGAAAAGTAGAGTGCTCCTTCTCCAATGGTAGTGTTAGCACTCTGTAATTCCCAGAGGTTGTCAAGGGTAGAAGAAATTGACAGAGGTAACTTATCAAAACCACTTTTGAAACTAGGATCTATCCCTTGAAGTTTTAGAGAGGGATCTCTCTGTATGATTTAGATTTGTTTAGGTTTTTAGATATTATTCTAGTTAATATAGTTTGAGTTTGTTTGTTTGTTTATAAAAGTTGGTTGAAGAAATGCATTAAAATTCCATTGGGCTATCGGGTCTATATTAAAGATCAAAATTAGATGCAACTTTTTATGAGGTTCCTTCGTAGGGAAAGATAGTAAAACTGTTGGATCTATTAAGATTAAATGAGATGGATAGGACAAAAAATGCGAGAAAGTCTACCAAGCAAAGAAGAAGTCAACAAATTCCTTACTTAATATCAGATGAATAACATATAGACCATTAAAAGACCAGAGACAAAGTATACAAGATAAATTATATTCCATTGACTTTCTTTTAATGATTAGAATCTGAAAAACATAAGTGATTACAGAGAATAGAAAAACATTTAACAGAGAAAGAGAAACACCGCCAACAATTCGACACAAGAATCCTGTAAATTGGCCTGTTTTATTACTGGTCGATCCTTTTGAAAAAATTACAAAAATAGCTCCTTGGGTGAAAAAATCAACCCTCAATAGTTCAAAGGAAGAATTATTTATACAATAGTTTACATCTAATTTTTTCATAAATGACCAAGATATTATGGAGAAAAACTCTAACTAGCTAGATCTTAATTTACAAAATATAGGAATGTTGTTGATCTATTCGGATCCTTGGTGTTGATTTTGTGGAAGAAGTTGCTGACTCATAATATTTGACTTGATTGTCTTCTCCATGCTGACTCAAAACTCCACATCACTTTTACTCAAGTAAAGAACACAAATCTTCCCATTTCTTTTTACTAGGGATAGAAACCTTGAGTAACTTTCTGTATATCTCGTCCATCTCAGTGTACTTGGAAAAAGTGGGCTTTGTGATGAAAATGTGTTTTATCTCATGTTGGATGTTCTTGTCCAACTGTAATGTTTCTAGGAGAGCCTTGCCAGTAATGCTTCCCTGTATACCTGCAAATTTGGAACCATCCTTTTCAATTGTATTGATCTTTTGCTTGTAGTCTAACAGAGTAATGAGCTTGTCATTTATTACCAGCATTCCAGGGAGGCACTTCTTGTGAAGTACTTCAATATTGATGAAAAATCTCTGCACTCCAATGTCCATTACCTGATATTTCTCCTCCAGTTGCAACATCAATCCTTTCTTGGTCAAGACCTTCGTGACCTCAAGGATGGTTTCTGTTCTATCTTCAATCTCTAATGCTTCCAATTCCTTCTTGTTCTTGGAGTTGAGGAACCTGATGAGCTCAATGGCCTCTGTAGGTTTTTCTCGTAGCTCTTCCTTGATTTTTTCAATTGTTTCTCTAGACTTCTGTACCAGTTCATGTTGTTCAAAGATAATTTGTATGAATGGCCATATATCTACCATGGATTTGTTGATATTCATCCAGATGTTTTCCTTGGCCTCAAATAATGTTTTGGCCATGACATTTTCCTTCTACGGCTTATGTAGTTGTTAACTAAGTCTCTTATATTTATGCATTTATACATGATAGTTGGAATGAAACATGGACTTCAGGTCTTGGAGGATTTTTATCTCTTCTTGCAACTTTCTGATTTACTCCCCTTGAAGGGACATATCTTCCATAGACTTCACCAACTTCTCGGAAGCATATGGAACTTTCACTGGCATAGCTGATGCAATATATGCTATTGTGGTTGTTTTTGTTGTACTAAATATTGTGAGAGGAACTGCATCTAGTGGAATAACAACCATCTGCACACTATGTTCTTTCTCTTTGACCAATTTGTCTAACTCATCCTCCATATCTTTTATCTATGCATTATGCTCCATTATTAGCTTTAGCATCTCCTCTTTGTGTCCTTCACTTTCAACCATTTCCTTTGCTTGTGTTTCCTCAGTGGCTAGAAGTTTCAGTTACTTTCTTAAGGAGGCTATATCAATAGTTTTATTCTTCAACAATTCTTCAACTGCCTTGACATTTGATGGGTCATATTCAATCTTCAACACTAACTCTTCTAGGAATTTGATCTTATTTTCTTTCGCCAAAGAGGATATCTTTTCCAGTTTCATTTGAGATTGGATATTATTCAAAGACACCTGCAATTTTGCAGCAGTCAATGATGTATTGGTCAAGGTGGAGAAAATCATCTCCCATGTTTTCCTATGCATGTCCATTTGATCAGTTGGATGGACCTCCTTCACATCAAACTCAAAATAAGTTTTCTTCTAGTCAGTTATTGTCTTGGGGTGAGGTATTTGTGCTTGTAAGAATGCCATTTTCATTCTTCCCTTCTCTGTGTCAAATGTTGATAGTAACCTATGTTGGGAAGTAGAGGTCTGATTCTAGAACTGGGCACATGTATTGCTATTCAAAAGTTCATTCCTCTGCTTGATTTGTATGTATTTGTCAAAGACGTTTGACCCTGTTGGCTCATGAGAGGACTCAGTTGACAGAGTAGTGTCTGTCTTTTTTTTGGATGAAGATGTGCACACTATGTGCTGGTTGATTGAGAATGTTGAGGAATGTGGTCCCTCCATGACTATGGTGGACTGTGTTTCTCCTTCTTTAAGGATGTCTGGTGTGTGACCAGTCTTAACTCTCTTCCTGTAAACTTGAAAATATTCAGCTGACATCTTTCTGAATGAAAGTGAAACCTCTTTCCTGGCTCTTTTTTCTATTTGTACTTGAGGAGTGTTGGTATGTGAAATGTTGACAGGGGGAGGCTGCTCTTTGTCTCCAACAATGTATTTTCGTGCCACTCAGTCTAATTCATATATTTCTCTACTTCAAGCTTGTGTGCATGAGCATAAGGAGGGTTCTTTTGTTTGATCCTAAGTTATGATATGATACCAAATGGGTCATAATTTCATGTGAAGATTAGATTGAAGTTCATCTATTTCGAGAGTTTGTAAGCCTCTTCTCCTGTAGCTCTGTTGTTTCATATGAAAGAACCAATTTGGATTTTTATTCTCAATTATTGTTTCTTCTTCGCTAATACAAAATGAATGTCATCAGATTTTATCATCTACCTGATATATTCCAATGCAACGATCCTGACAGAGAGGTATCTTGGCAATTTATATGGTGGAAATTCACATCCATATACTATGATGTCAGTATGGTTCTGGTAAATATACCGGTCCCCTGTTTTGGAGTAGTGAAGATTTATCTAGACCTCTTCATTGATTCTTGGTTCCATTCTACTGTTGAACGTGCACACCACTAGATGATAAAATTGATCAATGAAGTCTCTAAAGTTGAGCTCAGTGGAATTTTCCCTCACTAGTGAGGTCCAAGAAGTCACTGATTGAGGGTTTCCTTCCTGATCTAATTTTTGGAGAGCACAGGATAATGCGTCCGCTTGAAATAAAAGGAATAGGTACACCAACATTGAGGAATACCTGAACATTCCTATTGTTAAGAATTTGAAGAACTGTTCATGTATGTTGTCAGCCAGAAAATGACTAAAATCAAACTGGACCGTCGCTTTCTCCTCTGTGGAGAAAATGAACAGAAAATGCAGGATAGGTTCATCTACCCACTCATCACAAAAATATCCTGGGAGGTACTAGAGGGTGGAAATGATTTGATTGACCCTGACTGAGAAAATGGAAGATGGATAGGGAGGGCTTTTCTTAGGCAACTGTGCATATTCTGGTTGAAAGATTTCGAAGATTTGGGCTCTTTGGGGGATGGAGAGTTTATGATAGAGTTTGTTTATTATTTAAATGGAGAAAGGGATGGAATAATCAATTCTGGGGATATGTAACATCTAGTTTATTGATTCATGGGTAATGGTGAACATGGTTTCACCAGACAAGGATATGATGGCCCTTTGGCCGGGAAGATAATGGGCTTGACTCTTCAGGGCGAATTCAGGGAAATGAAAGGTCTGGGGAAACATGTATAAGGGTAAATTGGATTCCTAGAGTCCAATTTAATCACTTTGATCCAAGAAAATATCTTTTAGCCAAAAGTGTAATTCAAAAAAATCAAATTCACATTTCAGCTTTGTAACTCTGTAATCTTTGTTAGCCAAGGGAACGTGCTCCAGGTCGATGGGAGGAGGAAGAAATGTATTTTTGAGAGTTTCAGTGGGTTTAGTTTTGGGTGCCATAGCTAACAAAGATATGAAGGTGAAAAAATGATGACTGTAGTTACTCGAATTAATGGTTCCTGTCGATGTTGTGTCTTGGTGATGGTTAACTTGAAAAATGGATTCACCACAATGTCTGTATCAATGAATACCATGGCAATGGTGAATAAACAGGGTTAAACGGTGTCGGGAGGTGTTTGTTATGGTGCGGGTGGTGACTGGATGAATAAAGGTCACCAGGGATAACATTTATTGGCTAACGGGTATGAGGGGTGTGAGTGTGATGGGAATTAGTGGGGTACGGTGGAAAAGTGATGTGAGTGGTATTGGATGAGAGGTTAGGTGGGTTCCCGGAGGGGGTGGTAGGTGGTAAGTAGAATTGAGTGGGGAGGGGGTCTGGTAAGATGTGAGGCTGACATGTTGTGCAAGGCCCGCACTAGGAAAACCACTTTTCCCAGAGCCCCCCCCCCCCCCCCCCCCCCCCCACCGTTAAAGGCAGAAAGGTCGAGGGGGTCCAAAAAACACTGTCGGCCGTTGATTTGAGCATTGCTTGATAAACCATTGGAAATTTTGCACCCCTTAGTCACATAATGAAAAAGTTCATACCCACAATAAAACTTAGGATAAAAATCATGTTGTGGGTAGCGCTAGCTCCCCCTTCCTTAGTTTTTCACCAAGGTGTCATTTCCTAAGGTAAACACATCAAATTAACTCAAATAAAGGGTATTTAATCAATCCTTTTGCAAATTTTATTGAAAGGAACAATACTAACCTAACTCCTAGCCTAATCAAATAACACATTAATCCATCTTAGACTGTTGGATTAATAATTACTCTAACCTAATACATTTGGCCAAGGTTAGACTATTTGGCCAAATTTATTCACTAACCTATCTAATTTCGCCATTATTAGACTGTTTGGCCAAATTTATTCACTAACCTATCAACATAAATTTAAAGGTTTGATCATGATTATACAATATGAGTCAAACCAAGTTTATTTTCATGGGGTTTTTTATTTTCTCTCTTTTTTTATGCCCTCTTTTCATTTTTTTATATTTTTTATTCTTTCTTTTTCTTTTTCTTTTCTTTTCTTTTGTAAATCATTTGCAGAATAAAACATTATTTACAATACAACTAGAGGAAAATATTCTAATCACCAGGTGATCCTATGAAATATAGGGTTATAACCGTGGCTCCACTTGGGGATGGTGCTCTCCTTGGGAGGTGCCAAGAACCAACTACCTGTTGCCTTGAATCTTCTTCTACACTGCTTTTTTTGCATCCTGATTTGCTTTATTCTAATTGTAAACCTGGTGATCCTGATCAGTGTCTTAGGGCCTTCTCTTTGGGCTTCAACCACTTGATAAAAACCACCCACACCTGACATAAAAGTAACAAATGGTATTAACAATGAGATGAGTGAGAGAGATCTTCATTCTTGTGAAACATAATGCTTGAGCATTCTTCCATTGATAGGTCCTCCTCACAGATCTTCTCTATCCATGTCCTTAATTAAAAATGCATTGCTTCCTCTGTAGGCTTGGATTATGAATGGGCCTTTCCATAGATTGTCAAATTTTCCATGTTTTTCCTTGTCTTCATTCCTTGAGTCCCATTTCAGTACTTTGTCACCTAATTTGAAGTCATCATCCTTGGTCCTTTTGTCATATATTTTCTTGATATTCTCCTGAATCACCTAAGTTTGGTTATAAACCTCTTCTCTGGATTGTTGCAGCTGTATAGTTTGATTGATTCTACTTTGGATGTTGTTTGGTTCTATCTATACTTCCTTCAATAACTTCATAACATGAACACCCAAAGAAGTGGGAAAGACAACATCCATTCCATAGACCAACTGATATGGAGACATACAAATTGACCTCTTTGTAGTAATCATTTCTACCTAAAGTGAATGCACCAACTTGTTGTGCCATGATTTTTGGTTGTCCTTCAGCATCTTCTTGATAATGTTGACCAAAATCTTATTTAAAGACTCTGCTAACCCATTTCCCTGAGGGTAATAGGCGGTAGAGTGTCCCAAGGTGATCTAATACTTGCTGCAAAATTCTATCATCTTTTTTTATTTGAATGCTATTGCATTGTCAGTGATAATTTTCCCGGGGCATCCAAATATAGAAAGAATGTTAGTTTCCAAAACTTTCATGATCACAACATCAATGGCTTTCTTGGTGGATACAACTTCAATCCACTTGGTGAAATAATTAGTGACTGTGAGGATCCACTTGTGTTGGCTTAATGAAGGTGGGTGAATCTCTCCAATAAAATCCAAACCCCATTGTTGAAATGGAGCTTCAACTGAAATTGGCTTCAAGGGTAGAGGAAAACGTTTTCTTTTTCTTTCAAAGATATAACATTTGTGACAAGGGGTCACTTGCTTGTGGACATCTGCAAACAAGGTTGGCCATTAGAAACCAACTCTAAGAATTTTATTGGCAGTAGTCTTCCAATTCAAATGTCCACCACAGTCCCCTTCATGGAACTCCTGTAAAGCTTTGTCAGCTTCATCTTTCAACAAACAATTTAGAAGAATACCTCTAGCATCTTTCTAGTACAGAGTGCCATTCAAAATGCAATATTTCAAAGATTTAAGTTTAAAAAATCTAGCTTTAGTTTTTTTCAAAACAGGAGGAGCTTGTAGATGATGTAAACCATAAATAAGGTCTGCATACCAGGGAGAGTTGGAGAAAACCTCTTTGACTTGTTGAGTCGCCTTCTCTTCTTGTTCATCAACTGCAGCTAGAAAATTAATATCCAAAGAATGAAAGTTTGAATCAACCATCAATTTGGCTAATCCTTGACCCTTGATAAGATTGCTTGGTTTGATCTCAATATCATACTCAAGGGTCACAACAATCCATTTACCTCTTCTGCCATTTGGATTTTCCTAGGTCAGAAGATCTTTCACCACAGCATTAGGGACATAAGAAATAATATGTGAGTGGAGAATATATACTCTGAAATCCTTAATTTCTTTCACGAAAGAAAAAGCTTGTTTCTCCATGATGTTGTAATTCAATGCAACATCTCTTAATGATTTACTAAAGAATGCTATAGGTTGTTCATGGCCTTCACTTTTCTTCTACAAGAGGACTTCTGCAATGGTATGCTCAAAGGAAAAAGAGAATAAGAGGAAATATTTGGTATAATCAAGATTGATTAGTACATGGGCTTGTGTCAAGGCCTGTTTCACTTGATCAAAGGATTGCTTTGCTTATGTGTTCCATTTTATTTTTGTATCTTTTTAAAGAATGTTTGTTGTGTTTCTGAGGAGTTCTTCCAAATTAGGGATAAATATTCTCAGAAATTTTATTTTCTCTATGAAAGACTACAATTCCTTTATGTTTCTTGGATGGTCTATCTTCTGGATGGATTCAATTCTACTAGGGTCTATTTTGATTCCATATTTAGATATAATGTGCCCTAACAATTTACCCTCCTCTAAACCAAACAAAGTTTTCTTGGGATTTAGTGAGATTCTGAACTTCCTTCATTTTTCAAAAAAAATTCTAAGGTGGAGTAAGTGTTCTTCATCATTTTTTGAATATACAGTTATGTCATCTAGATATATGACAATAAATCTTCCAAGTTCATCCACAAAAACAATGTTCGTTTCTCTCTTAAATGTGGCACCAACATTCATTGAAACAAAAGTAATTTTCACATACATGAAAGTGCCCCAAGGTGTAGTGAATGTTGATTTCTCTTGGTCATAGGGGTGGACTAAGACTTGGTTGTATCCAGAAAATCCATCTAACAAAGAGATTCTACTGGATCTAACTACCTTCTGTAAAATATGATCCATTTTGTGCAGAGGATAGTTGTCTTTAAGGGAGACTTTATTGAGGTTTCTGAAATCAATGTAGTACCTTATCTCTCCACTCTTTTTTATGGTAGGAACTAGATTGGAAACCCATTTTGAGAACCTTAGAGGGACGATCATTTTAGCATCATACATTTTCTTAATTTCCTCTTCAATTAGGGGCATCAACTTGGGGCTAATTCTCCTAAGTTTTTTTTTTTAAATATTATGATCTTATTTTATAGGGATTTTGTGTTGTATAACACTGGTATCATAAGATTTCAAGTCTTCATATCTCCATGCAAAAACATCTAAAAATTCTTTGAACAGTTCAATATATTTTTGTTTTTGGGCAGGAGGTAAAGATTTGGATAATTTAATCATTTTTAGTTACTCATATGTTCCTATATTACATTCCTTAACATGTTTTCCAGTAGGTTCAATTTTTTGTTTTTTAGCTACATCATTGAAATCAAATAGTTCTTCCAATGGGACTAACCCTCTAGGCAAAATGTTGTCTTTTAATTGAAAAAAATATGAATTTTCTTCTTTTTCATTTATGTCGTCTAAATATATTTTATTTACACTTTCATTGTCACTATCTGCATCAATGTTTGCACACTCAAATTCTTTTTCGGGTTGCAAGAAATCATCAATCTGTTCATCATTACCAAACACTTGCCAGTACCTCATATTGTCTAGGACAGTAGGTCTACATTTCACCTCCACTATGTATTGGCGATTTGGATGGAAAGGTAGTTTACAAGGGGCCGTTGAAGTAGCCAATCCATCAACAAGTATGTTTTGGCCTCTGGGAATCAACTGCATGTCATATTCAGTAAAACATTGTAAAAAATACAAAACAACATTTATATAGGCCCTCAGCCTTAGGTGTTTGGAAGAATGCTCACCTTTGATCTGTTTAATGATAAGTTTAGAATCACCTCTTACTGAAATTCTTTTGGCACCAAGATTTTTCAATAACTTTAGGCGAAGCATTAATGCTTCATACTCAACTATATTGTTGGTGCACTGGAAATTTAATTTATAAGAATGGATTTCTAAATACCTTGCCTCTTGATTGTGCACCCCGACCCTAGCTCGAGATCCTTCTTTACTGACAGCACCATCGAAATCTAAATTCCAGAGATGTTATACTGGTTCATTAGTTTGTATTGTCACTTTTTTATCTTCCTTAGGGGTTTCTTTACTTTCCTCCAGGTTATACATATCATCTTCCAATTGTGCAATTTGATTATCCATGTCACCATAATTATATAAAATAAAAGATTCTAGATCAGAATGAACATAGTATAAAGATTAGTTGTGTGGTTTCTCTTGACTACTGACCATGTACTTCATCAATGTGTCTCTGTAAAATCTTCTCTATTGACAAAATAAATGAATGATGGCATAGTAAATGCCTAGTTGTAGGTTACCCTATAATTTGGCACCCCGTGATCAGGATAACAACATGCCATACTTTGGAGGAATATCTACGACGAAAATATCCATTACCATGATTTTGGTTCGAATTTGTTCCAAGGTAATACACAAGTCTTTGATCAGACCTATGCATTTAACTTTGCTTGAATCAAAGGAGTATAAGTCCTTGTAAGGCCTGGTGATATCAAGCCCTAATTTATCCATCACAGATTTAGGCATAAGGTTGCAAGAAGCGACAGAATCCAGCATGGCATTGTGTAATGTCTTATAATGAATATTTAAACCGATGTAAAAAGGAGGAACAAAACCACCTTCATATTTTCCCTCAACTTCAAGACCAAACAACAATTCTGGTTGATCATCAATAATGTTCACAGTGTCTATGCCTACTCCTGGTTCTATATTCAAGGATTCGATCACTTGTGATCGGTAGGCATTCTTATTCATCAGTTCTGACAGAGGAATAGGTATTTTCAGTTTGTCCAATTCACTTTCCAAACTAAAGGTGGTAGGAGTTCTGTTTTGATTGTGAAGATCTGATTTCTCAGCCACATTCTTCTATATAGTAGGATCACACTGATTGGTGGAGTAAACCTTAGTTTGATTTGTCTTTGGTTTAGAGTCAGGTGTTTTTTTTGTAGGGGCCTTTGAGTTTTTCTTTTTAGGAACTTTCTTGGAAAGAGTATCTGAGGGTTTCTTAATTTCATAAGTTTTTTTAGTTTGGTTATCATTAGAATTTTTACTTCTTAACTTGTATTACCTATGGACTTCCATTATTTCATTTTTGAAGTCTTGTTGTTCTAACTCTTCCTCATATACTTCGGTTTGTGAAAGGATAAAAAGGTCATGTTCCTCTTGAGTCATTAAAACACATAAGATCTATGTGAATGTCATCTAGTCCCTCAATAGTTTCTTCCCCCTCATCAACATAATTGTCTTTAAAGGGTGGCCTAATCTGTTGATCTGGGCCTCTCTGTTCTCGTTGTTCTCTAGGCTCTCTTCACCTGATCTGGGGAGGATTTCTCCTTAAATTGGAATTTCAAATTTGAGGGGTAGGTTGGTTCTCTCTAGGTGGGTTCCTGTCAGTGATTTCTAATCTCTCCACCACTATATCCATATTTATAACCAAAGAATCTATTTTGGCATTTGCAGTGGAAGTGGAAGGTTCTTCCTTGATTGAGACTCTCTTTTCTAGTTCCTTGCCTAGCTCTCCTAGCCAATAGTTTTTCTTCAACACTCACAACACATTTCTTCATATATTCCAAATTTGTGGGGTTTCTTTCTCTCAGTTGGTAGGACATATCAGCATCAAATCCATCATGGAACTTGATCAAGGCCAAGCCTTGAGGAGGTTTAATATTAGTAGGAATTGCATTATAGATATTATTAAAATGAATGGAATAGTCTTGTACAGTTTCCCCTTGGTTTCTTCTGATATTTTCATACTTGGATAAAATTTGGAGTGATTTTTTGTTTAGCTCCCATCTACTGAGAAAATATTGGTGAAAGGCAACAATATCAACAATGCTAGCAGCAGGTAATGCTTTGAACCATTTCTTAACATCACCAATTAAACTTTGTGCAAAGAGTCTCATTTTGACATCTTCCTCATCAACTTCCTGTAATTCGAAGAAATCATTCATTTTATCCACATGTTGTTGTGCATTAAGGGTTCCAATGCCATCAAACTGAGAAATCATAGTTTGATAGTCCTAAATCATGTTATGTAAGGGAGAAACTAACATCAGTGGAGCATATCTTGCTACCATGATTGCTGGAGGAGGTTGGATGGAAACTTGTATGATTGTTGGAGAAGTGACTAAAGATGTGGAAGAAGCAGGGATGGAAGATATAGGATGGATTACTTGAGGGTTAATAGAAGCTGCAGAGATGGAAAGGGTTGAAAGTTCCACAAACTATTCAAAGTAAGCTCTGTGTAAGGATTTATCAAAATCTGAAGCTAGATCTTGTATTTTCTCAAAGTCTTGAAGGATTTTTTGATATAGATATACTTCAGTGGAGTTTGTTTAAAGGGTTCTGGGTTGGAGGATAGCTTGATCTAAGATTGTTTCATCTACAAAGCTATCAGATTTGGTTCTCAAAAGGCTATGCTCAAAAGGGAGATCAAACTGGATGTCTTGAATTGTGATAAACTTCTCTGGAAGACAAGTGGCCCTAGGGATAATACTACTAATTCTGTGACTTTATGTTGTGTTTCTTTTTCTGATTAATTTTTTTACGGGTTTTAGATCAGGGTGAGATAGGGTGTGAATTCTTTTTGGAGCCAGAACTTGAACTTTTAAGAAATCTATTAAATATTTACAAATTTTAACAACCTTTGAACATTTATCTCTTGAAAGTTATATCTTTGATTGTTCAGAAATAAATTTTTCTTATCTAGGGAAGACAATTCATAAAGTTTGAAAATTCATTCAGTCCCTAGTTTGGTCGCCACTATGTTAGCACTATGTAATTCCCAGAGGTTGTCAAGGGTAGAATAAATTGACAGAGGTAACTTATCAAAACCACTTTTGAAACTGGGATATAGCCCTACCAGTTTCAGAGAGGGATCTCTTTGTATGATTTTGATTTGTTTAGGTTTTTAGATATTAGGTTAGTTAAAATAGTCTGAGTTTGTTTGTTTGTTTATAAAAGTTGGCTAAAGAAAAGCATTAAACTTCCATTGGGCTATGGGGTCTGTATTAAAGATCAGAATCAGATGCAAGTTTTTATGAGGTTCCTTCACAGGGAAAGACAATAAAACTGTTGGATCTATTAAGATTAAATGAGATGGATAGGACAAAAAAGGTGAGAAATTCAACGGAGGAAAGAAGAAGTTAAAAATTGCCTTACTTAATATCAGATGAATAATATATAGACCATTAAAAGACAAGAGACAGAGTATGCAAGATAAATTATGTTCTATTGACTTCCTTTTAATGATTAGAATCTGAAAAACATAAGTGATTATAGAGAATAGAAAAACATTTAACAGAGAAAGAGAAACATCAACAACAATTCGACACAAGAATCTTGTAAATTGGCATGTTTTATTACTGGTCAATCCTTTTGAAAATATTACACAAATAGCTCATTGGGTGCAAAAATAAACTCTCAATACTTCAAAGGAAGAAGTATTTATACAATAGTTTACATATGATCCTATCATAAATGACCAGGATATTATGGAGAAAGCATTTAACCAACTAGATCTTAATTTACAAAATATAGGAATGTTGTTGATCTATTTGGATCCTTGGTGCTGATTTTGTGGAAGTAGTTGTTGACTCATAATCTTTGACTTGATTGTTTGCTCCATGAGGACTCGAAACTCCACATCACTTTAACTCAAGTAAAGAACACAAATCTTTCCATCTCTTTTTACTAGGGATGGAAACCTTCTGTATATCTCGTCCATCTAAGTGTACGTGGAAAAAGTGGGTTTTATGATGAAAATGTGTTTTATCTCATGTTGGATGCTCAGGTCCAACTATAATATTTATAGGAAATCCTTGTTGGTAATGCATGTTGGAAATATGGCTACAGCAGAGATGATGCAGATGATCAAGGTTTTCATTGATGGCAATCGATTGTTTATGGAGAACAGAGGCAGGAACATAGAAGCTGAAACACAGACGCTGCAACACAAATGCGAACTGCTGAAACACAAGTGCTGAATCACAAATGCTGAATCTCAGATGTTGAAACGTAGATGCTGAAACACAAATGCTGAATCACAGATGTTGAAACGTAGATGCTGAAACACAAATGTTGAATCACAGATGTTGAAACGTAGATGCTGAAACACAAATACTGAATCAC
>ML777156.1:611714-667571 GCA_009831015.1 Picea engelmannii
TTCGGGGAGTTGAAACATCACCTCTGCTCTGCTCTACACCAGTTCTCACACTACCAGATTTGCAACAACCATTTGAGATTGAGACAGATGCCTCTAACTATGCTATTGGGGTAGTCCTTACTCAACATGGGCATCCAGTGGCATATCACAGTGAGACACTTTCCGACACAGTCCGGAGGTATCCCACTTATGACAAAGAAATGTATTCCATTATGCAGGCTTGTCGACAATGGAAGCATTACATTTTGGGAAAGGAAACGGTCATCCACACAGACCACCGACCCCTGCAGTTCATACAGACACAAGGGAAGTTGCAGAACGATTGCCATCAGAAGTGGTCCACATACCTACAACAGTTTCATTTGAACATTAAGTACAAAAAAGGCAGCACAATTAATGTTGCAGACTGCCTCAGTGGACCACCCATCGTGGCGCTAACCATTGTGCTCAACTCTTGTGGGCACGAGACTTCCGATTGGCCACTTCTCTACACAAGTGATCCAGAATTTGGCCACACATACAATACACTCTTGGAGGGTAAGCAAGTTCCCAATTCTCACCTCCAGGATGCCCTTCTTTGTCACTTGGGACACCTTTGTGTTCCTTCAAGCGAGTGTGCCAAGATGATTTAGGAGGTGCACTATAGTCGAGTCGTTGGGAATTTCAGGGTCGATAAAATCGTGGCAGTACTACAAAAGTATTTCTATTGGCCGAACCTTCGACAAGATGTCGGGAAGTACATCAAGTCCTGCACTTCTTGCGCCATTGCCAAACTGACCATCAAGAAGCAAGGCCTCTATACTCCACTTCCTACCCCCAGTCGACCTTGGGAATCCATCTCTATGGATTACATGTCGGGCCTTCCTTCTACTAAGCATGGAAATGACTGTGTTTTTTTGGTCGTTGACCGATTCTCGAAGATGTCCATTATGATGGCCTACAAGAAGAATATCACAGTAGAAGCCACTGCTAAACTCTTATTTGAACAAGTATGGGTACACTTTGGGATCCCACGGTCTATCATCTCAGATCGGGAAAGTAGGTTCCTCAGTACATTTTGGTCCAACCTCTGGTCGATGTTGGACACCAAGCTCACCAAGTCCATAGCTTTCCATCCGCAAACTAATGGCCAGACATAGGTCGTCAACCGGATGATCGTACACATTCTGTGCATGTACAATTCAAATCATCCATGCACATGGGATGACAGCCTTCCCTATGTACAACACAGCTACAACTGGTCTCTCCATAGCTCAACTAGCCACAGCCCCTTTCAAGTGGACTTGGGATTCCAGCCACTATGTCCCATTGACATAGCCATGCCATTTGTGGCTACTCAGGAATATTCAGCTCATGTCTAGTCTGAGGTAGATAAGGCAAAAAACTTCATTGAGCACATTCAACACATCCTCCAATAGGTTCATGACATCTTGGACAAAGCCAATCCTAAGTACAAGCAACGACATGATCAACATCGGGTGCCACACAACTTCCAATTGGGCGACAAAGTGTGGTTGCATTTGCAAAAGGAGCGCCTCGCTAGACCCCACCACAAGCTTCGTCCACTTCGATATGGGCCATACACCCTCACCAAGGCTGTAGGGGAAAATTCCTTTGAGCTCAGGATTCCACCATTCCTTGGTCTGCACCTAGTGTTCAATGTGGACCGCCTTCGACCCTACTTTCCACCTCTACTAGACACACCCAACATGGCAGAACAACTCACACCAACAGAGTTAAATGTAGATTGCATGGAACAATCCAGAACTGATCAGATCATGGATACACAGATCAATCACACCCGAAAACAAAGGATACCACTATATCGAGTTGTCAAAGCAGGCCAACTCCTTCACCAAGGCAAATGGCTCACCAGGGACCAAGTTCAGCAGAAGTTTCCTCATCTCATGGAGGAACTCAATGCAATGGGGACCATTACTTCCTAAGGAGGTAGGATTGATCCAGGTCGATATCGGTGGCCACCCACCTTTTCCGACTGGCTCAAAATAGTTTTCTGGCAATTTTGGCAATTTACTATTTTTAGCAGGTTTTAACTTCCAGGGCCATTTTGAGGGCCTAAATGAAGGTTTTTTGAGATAGAGGTTCTCAATGATATCCAAAGGCATGATTGAGCACCCAAAATGAATATCCTCGATGATACCTTTCCAACGAGGTATCACACRCCTAAAACAGAGATCGTATGCAAAAGTTACGACCCTGGGAAGTTGATGTACTAACTTACCCAAACGGGGCCCACATGACTTTTGGCACTTCATCTCCTAGGGTTAGGTTTTTGGATGTATATGACTTTTGGCATTCTTGTCTATTGTAAAAAGGCCTCTAGATCCTCATTATAATCATCTTCTCACGGATGCGAGTAGCAGCCACATCTCTTCTCAGAGATAAGCTACCAACGCTCTAGCTAGTTTATTTCAATTCTGTCTGTAAGCATATTTCAGTCATTTGTTATTAATGAAATGAAGTCTTATTTCCGTTGCATCTCTACGTTTATGTGTATTTCTATATTTCATTGTGTTCCTACATAAATCCAGATCAATTGTCTAGCATAGAGGTTTGGTTGATCAAATAGGTATCTCAATCCACAGTGATCTGTCATAAGCACAAAATTTCTTCCCAGGAGGTAATGCCTCCACATTTTCAAGGAATGCACTATGGCAGCCATTTCTAGATCATGGGTCACATAATTGACTTCATGCTCATTCAATTTTCAGTATTCATAGTAGATCAAACTTCCTTCCTGCATAAGGACTCCTCCGAGCCCTTCCTTATAGGCATTTGTGCACACAAGGAAGTCAACTTCTGGATTGGCGATCTTCAACACGGGTGCATGGGTGAGTAGATGTTTCAGGGTTTGAAATCTTTCTTCACACTTCTGTGTCCACAAGAATTTTGTCCCCTTCTTCTGGAGGGCAGTGATTGGAAAACCAATCTTGGAGAATCCTTTTATAAATCTCCTATAGTATCCTACTAATCCCATAAAGGATGTGACGTCTGAAACATCCTTTGGGGTAGGCCATTCCATAATAGACTTGATTTTGTCAAGGTCTACCGCTACTCCTTCTTCGGAGAGAACATGGCCTAAGTAATGTATTTTCTTCTGGAAGAATTCACATTTGTTGAATTTGGCATAGAGCTGATGTTCTCTTAGCACTTGAAGCACAAGTCTAAGATGCTCTTCATGCTCTTTTTTGTTCTTGGAGTAAATTAATATATTGTCAATAAAAACATGCACAAATTTGTCTAGGAATTTGCTGAGTACATTGTTCATCAAGCACATAAAAGTGGCAGGGGCATTGGTCAACCCAAATGGCACCACCACAAACTCATAGTGACCATACCTCATTCGGAAGGCAGTTTTATGGATGTCTTCACCCTTGATTCGGACTTGATGGTATCCCAACCTCAAATCAATCTTTGACAAAATAGATGCACCCCCCAATTGGTTGAACAGGTCATTGATCCTAGGCAAGGGGTACTTGTTCTTTATGGTTACCTTATTGATTTGTCTGTAATCTATACACAGTCTAAGGGTACCATCCTTTCTTTTCACAAACAGGACTGGTGCTCCCCATGGAGACACGCTGGGTCGAATATAACCTTTATCCATAATTTCTTTTAATTGTAATTTGCATTCAACTAACTCGGGTGTGCTCATCCAGTAGGGTGTCCTAGACACTGGCACCGCTCCTCGTGCAAGTTCTGTCGAGAAGTCTATGTCCCTTCTCGGAGGTAGACCCAATACCTCTTCCAGAAACACATCTTTGTATTCTCTCAAGATAGGGTGATCATCAGGGCTTGTTTTGTCACCTTCGATTGTTTTCAATACTTGTATCGCATAGAGGGAACATCCCTTTCGGCAATACTTTCTCATTTGTAGAGTTTATATTTGTCTCATCAAGACAGGTTTTCAGATCCCTTGAAGGGTTATATTTTTCCCTTCTTTACTTACACATTCTAAGGTTTTATGGTAACAGTCCAATCTGGATTTATGGGAAGCTATCCAATCCATACCAATCAACAAATCATACTATCCCAAGGGTAATATGTTAAGGGTTTCTTGGGTGGGGAATCTACCCAACATCAATTGGTAGGTTAGTATAACCTCTGCTACCCTTCTTTTGGTGCCAGTGGCTAACTGTACCAACCATGGCTTGGTATGTTTTTGTGGCTGTAGTTTACACTTATCAACAACTTTAGGGGATATATAACTCAAATTTTAACCAGGGTCAATTAAAACAGACACTAGATGGTTGGAAATCATACCTTCTATTTCCACTACTGAAGCTTGTTGGTCGGCTTGGTTATTATCCAAGGTTGCATAAATTTGTGGCACACTCCTGGCCACATCATTGACGGTGGTAGTTTCCTGGATGTTATAAATCCTCTGACTATTCTGTTGTCGGTGTGGACAGTCTCTCAATAGATGTTCTTCCCTGCAACCCCAACATTTTAAAGGTTCTCTCTTTGGGTTATCAGTCTTCACTGATATGGGTCTAGAAGTTTTATTTCCACTCAAGGAAGGAAAATTCTGCTGGTGCATACTCCGAGCTGGGAAGATGATTCTTGGGTTCTTCTTATAGTTCTTAAATCCTAGGGATTTAATTTCCTTTTTCTGAAATCTTGAACTATTCTTCTGTTTCCATCCCTCGCAAGGTTCTTCTCGATGCCCAAACTGTTCATGACAATAGGTCGCCTTTCGAATAGTGCCTTCTAGAGTCTTTGGCTCATCAAATTCAATTCTATTATGATATTCCTTAGGTAGTCCACGGATGAAGCGTTGCACATTTTCCTTTTTTGCCTTGATATAGGGGACATACCTCAACAAATCGAGGAATTTGTTGACATATTCTTCTATAGTGAGTTGTCCCAGTTTGAGTTCATAAAACTCTTGAGTCTTTTCGTCGAAATATTTTTCCAACAGATACTTATTTCGGAAGTATTTCTGAAATTGTTCCCAAGACAGGTCCTCTTTGCGAACCCCTTTCACATTCTTAAGGTCTTCCCACCAAATGGAAGCCTTTCCATTCAAGTTGAAGCTGGCCACTCGGGCCTTCATATTTTATGAAAAGTCATGGACTCTGAAATACTTCTTTAGTCCAAGCAGCCAGGCCTCTACTTCCTCTCCCTTCTTTATTTCACCATCGAAGGAGGGTGGTTTGGATTTTCTGAATTCTTCAAATTTATGACCTTTGGAAGACTTTTGCTTCTTCTGTTTCTTTCGAGAATAGGAACTAGTTCTGCTACTAGAAGAGCCCTCCGAATCGCCAACTTCCTTCTCAGAGGAATCATCCGACGCTTGTCCTTTACCTCTAGGGTGGACCTTTTTCGAGGTGCTCCTCTCAGTGTGACCACTGATATGACCATGTTTCTGAGCTTCAGGTTCATGCTGCATTTGTCTTTGTAGATCGGATAAACTCTGCAGTAAAACTCCGTTAATTTTTGTTTGTTTTTCTTGTTCTTTCATCATCCTTTCATTGTCGGCCTTACAGCTTTGTAATTTGACCATGAGGCTCCTCACAGTATCGACTAGACCTGGAGTGATCCCTACTTCCCTCCTTTCATCAAACTCTTTGTCTCTATTGTGGGAGCCTTCTCGCACTTCATGGTGAGTCACCATACTATGCGTTGATAATTTCCCGCGGTTGATATTTTGCTTGTGTGCAAAAGGAAAAACATTAGTTGTTAGTTGATATTTATATTTATTTATAACCAGTACATAATTCATATTTTCACATGTAAACACACACAATAGGGATTTTTCATTCTCAACTTCGTCTTTTAATTAGGGAGGTTAAGACAAGGGGTTACTATTTTTTTTTTTTTTTAAGAGTGTTCTGAACGAAGCTTCTGTGCAATTCGTTTCATGAGCCCAAGCAGGCCAAGTGTTGTAACCATGCTCTGATACCAATTTTTCACATACCCACTGTAGCATAGTAAATTTTTCGTCGACTACTCGAGGATCAGAATCCTTGAGCTACTTACAGGGGCCTAGCATCAGCTAGTTCCTCATATGTCCACCTCCATGTGATCTTGGGTCACGACTACAGGCTTAACTAGTACAATGTATTTTTTCACTTCATGAATCAGTGCTACCAAAATGTCGAGTCTTTCGACTCTGCAAACCCCGAAGCTTGAAACAGTGAAACGTCGAACCCCGACAGGGCTAGCAAGTGGCAAGTTTCCTGCTTGGGGTCTTGTCCACGTGACCCTGCTCTTTGTCCACGTGCTTAAGCCAGCTAAGCTCTTATCGAATTTTCACGGTTCAGGGAATTATGATGCATGACTTCTACCTTTCCCCATTCAAATCCCCAAAAGTTCCAAGGTCTCCAAGGTTTCCCTCCAAAGGGAGATCGACGACCGTAAGCCTCCCCTGATCCAATGGTATGGATCCTTTCGGGGTCTCGGTACTCGGGAATTCAAAATGCAATGACTCCAAGACTCCTTGTCATTCAAATATTCGAATCCCGTTATGGAAATTTCATGTAAGAGATCGACGACTCTTAAGAGGGTGGATCCAATGGTCCACGGGATTGTGGGACTTTTCCCGAAACTCTGACAGCTCACCACGTGTCTCCTCTGATGGATAGTCCAGATTATTTCGGGACTTCTCCTCTCCACTACAACGTGTATCAGGATTTCAAGATTTGCCTGGGCAAGGTTTTATGGCCCTCTGGTTTCCTGGATACAGAAACGTCGACCGACAGCCACGTGTCCCTCCGATGGATGGCGACAACTTTCAGCCAAGATCAACAGTCATGATATTTTCGGGATGATCAACAGTCATGATCAAATCCTGTCTTTCCTTAACCTCATTCACACCTTACGCCATTTCGAGGTTTCGGTGATCGAGATTTCACAACTTTTGATGTCGATAAGAGGTCCTCCCAACCTCCGAACCTTTGAATGCATGATATGCACGATGAGGCTCTGATCCAATGGTCCTCCTGTGACCTGGATCCAATAGTGATCCTTGCTCCTCCTGATTTCACCACTCGCAACTTGGAGCACCCAAGTCCTGGGCTCTTACCTTGCAAACCTCCAAGTTCGCAAGATCCCTCGATCTCTGCCACCTGTCCTCCGCAGATGGACTGTTCTAATTTTCTCGTGACTTCACCACTGGTGAAGTCAAGAGAATTCCTCCTCTGACTCTCGATGTCTAAATCCTTGATAGAGAGGATCTCGTGACACGTTTCCTCCTTCCAATGAATGTCTTAGATTCTTCCACAACTTCGCCACTCATAAAGTCTAGACGCTCACCTCTGTGAGTCCCGATGCTCGAGTCTCCAAAGAAAATGATCTTGTGACACGCGTCCTTCCACCGATGGACGGCTCCGATCCTTTCACAAATTTGGAACTTTTGATGTTGAGTGTCTAGACCTTCATCCTCAAGACCCATGAACTCCTAAATTCCGAGATCTCGATACCAACTCCTTCGGGACTTTTCGCTTCTGTTGCTCATGAAGGTTTAACCCCCGTGCATCTCCTATAAGATCTAATGGCTAACGGGTGTTCAGACTAAGGTCTGACGGCTCAGACCTATCTCGCGCTATGCACTCTCCCACCACTCCCTGGACGTTAAAAAATCAACGGTCTGAATACTCCCACAGACCTTGGGGATCTAAGGTCTTGATTTCTTCGCTACTCGCGAAGACAAATGAAAAAAAAGGGTTAAGTCATTTAAAACCCTTGTTTATTCCTACAATCTAATGGTCATGAATGAATACAGATCTTCCGACAGGATCTCGTCCATCAATCGATTCTTATCCACACGCTCCCATTTTCAGGATTTCGCGGGTCGGGGTTTCGGGACTCGCGAGTGCAAGAAAACTCGCACCTAGATACTCTGGGTGCCAAAACGTCGAAATGTTGAGGTCTACGAGGACCGTTCTCCCTCGTACAAGGTTTTGAGACTTAACCTCTAACATCCTTCTTCGGGTCCTCAGGTATTTTACACAAGGTTTTGAAGACCAGACTGGAAGGTCTTCTCTAAGGTAAGGGAGTGGTCTCAAAAGGATGCCTTCGGGAGGAAATATATCCAAGGTATATAGTAGGAAAAACACAGGAACAATCTCCTGAGAGCAGACTTGAAGTTTGACTTAGATCGGTAAGCATATGAATAGAAATTTTTAAAACATAAGCCATACATGGTCTTTCCATTATAAGCATGCAACCACCATTTCTGGTCAAAACACCACACAGACAGTCTTATGCTCAAACCATTCATAAATTGCACAGACTATGAACATATATATCAACATATAAACTTCAATATATAGGATATAAAACACTTATCAAAAATAACACCAGGTGTGATTGCAATTGCTGAGAGGGGTGCTCATTTCCACCCAATCGTAGGCTCAGTGAATCCCAATGGATTTACCACTAGCCACCACCGAGCTGAGACCACGATGTTGTGAGACTGCATCTCTGTTTGTCAGTGACTGAGAATGAAGGTTACTCTCCTTCTTCTCCACTGTCACTCACTCTATGTTTTTCCAGAGTTCTTTTTCTATCTTCCCTCGAGTCTGCCCCCTCATCCCACACTCTTCCTGCCTTTTCTCCTTTCGACGAGGTTGCGTGTGGCACGATCTTCCTCACGGTGGTCAAGTCTGAGGACTCTACGGATGGGTGGTTCACCCCCATCCCTCATTACTCATGAGGATCCCTTTACCTACCAACCTGGCGAGTCATTTAATTCAGGGCCAACGAGCCACTCTTGGTTCCTTGGGCTAGTGAAGTCCAAATACGGTATTGGTTTCGGCAAAAGTTAATGCGACCTCTCCAGGTTCCTTCCACCACCTTTCTTCATCCATCATGGTCTTTTTTTCAGCACCTTCCCCTCTTAGTAGTCCTGCAATACATATATATATCTATATTATTATTTACATTCATCGACCTTTTCCACAAGGTCCATTCACATCACACATTCACATTTTTGAGTTTTCCACAGTTCTTGGCCAGTATAGTTATTTTTACAGACTGGGGGAAATAGGGTGTTACAGGAGTACATACAAGCTGTGATTATATGCACAACATTTGAAACCAAGTCGAATAAATAAACTGTCGATCTTAGCATACCAAGCTTAGGGAACCTGCTTTAAACCATCAAGTGACTTCTTAATTTGACAAAAAAAGGTATAATGTGTCACAAGACTAGGAAGATGTTCCATGCAAATTTCCTCAGATATCTCTCCATGAAGAAAATCACTCTTCACATCCATCTAATGGATTTTCTATCCAAAACGAGCATCAAGGGAAATAATTAGTCAAAAAGAGTTCATATTTGCAATAGGTGCAAAGGTCTCAATGTAGTCGATACCTTCTTGTTGATAAAATCCCTTCGTAATGAGGCATGCTTGTATGTCTCTCAACAACACCTTCAGAGGTAAATTTGGTCCTGTAGACCCATTGACACTTCACAATGTTCTTTCCTTGCTGTTGGGCAACTAATTACCAAGTGTGGTTCTTCAACAAAGAATCAATTTCTATCTACATATTATGTTCCCATTAAGGTTGTCCTTGAGCATCCGAGTAGGAAAAAATATCAAAAGTCTTAAGAACATGAGTCATCAAGGCAATGTTGGCATGTTTCTTTTGACATTGAGTTTTTCGTCTGGAGGAAACATCACTAGCATCAACTCCAACAACTTCAATTGTCTTGTTATCCCATCTGGGTAGACAAGAAACATGTGAATTGTTATTCATGATAGCCGGTGAATCATAATTTGGATAATTTTTAGTTGATGGATACATCGGACCAGTCGAAATAGAGATCGACATACTAGTCGATGTGGAGGTCAATGGTTGAGTCGAAATAGGAACAAAGTTTGATTGTCTAGTTGAATGACTGGAAAATAGAAAAGGAGAACCAGTGTCAGAGACCACATTAAAGGGATCATCTTGTAGCAATCTAGATGAGGAATTCAGAAACTTAATTCCAAAATACTTCTCATCAAACCATATATTATGTCTAATAATTATTTTCCATTTGAGAGGATCAAATAGTCAATAGGATTTCAACTCTTCAAAGTATCCCATCATGATGCAAGAATGACTCTTTTCATCTGACTTCTTTTTGCAATCATTGGAAATATGAGCCCAAGAAACATATCCAAACACATAGAGTTGGTTGAATGAAGGATTCTTTCCACACAATTTTTCGACTAGAGTCATTGAAAGAATAGCTCGAGCAGAGATTCAATTGAGAAGATAGTTTGCAAAATACATTGATTCATCCCAGAAGTGACGAGGTAGGTATTTAGCCTACATAATACATCTATCCATTTTTACTAAAGTATGATTCATATGTTCATAGATTCCATTCTACTGAGTTATGTGAGGAACCAACCGTTTCTAATTAATACCATATTGAACCAGGTATTATTAAAAAAAAAAAATTACACACTCACCACCATTGTATGCTCTCAAGCACCTGATGGGTCAACCACATTGATTTTCAGAAAATTCTCTAAAATCCTTGAACTTTTCAAAGACAAGATTCTTATTCTTCATAAAATAGACCCATGTGAAACAAGAGAAATCATCAATGAAAGTCAAAATTGATCTTCCACCTGCCAATGAAGGTAGATTGATACAACATACATCACTATGAACTAGCTCCAGTATGTTCTTTGTTCACCACACTTTTCCAAAGTCAAAGGGTGCTTGATGATACTTTCCAATCACACAACCTTTACAGACTCCTTCAGGGGGAAACATTTTAGGTAAGAAACAACCATGTTCTGAATTTTCATCGACTACAAAATTCAAAAATTCAGGTGTTTGAGTCATTCATGACAAGTTTGACTTCACTCACCAGTATGAGAAAAAAGAGAAGTAGATTTGTTGTCGGGTCGAGTTGTGTCACACAATTTATATCAAATATCCATTGAGTCAAGAATCCCTCCAGAAACAATCAACTTACCTTTCTTCAAATCATAAACATGGGACTCATCTGGTGAAAATGCCACAATAGTATCTATTTGTGTTAACTAAGCAATAGACAATAGATTTTCACTAAGGTTTGACACATGATAGACATTGAAAATTTTCCCATGTCGATAAGTAACATCACCTTCACCATGAACATCTAGAGAAAAATAATCAGGAACATAGATTTTCCTCTCCTTAGCTTCATCCAACCACATTAACAAGGATACATCCTTAGCCATGTGATGTGTACATAGAGTCGGCTACTCATTCGTCCTGCACATAATGAGATAGAAAGGCATGCAAAGTTTTGACTTGGAAGGTGAAATTATAAACATGACGACATTTAGTGGACCCATTTCCTTCAAGGTGTTTAACCTTATCCTATAAATTGTCTATCTTCTTATAGAAAAATTTCTCTACATGTCAATTATTTCCACAGTACTGACCTGTATTCTTATTTTGACTTCACCAGGGTTCATCTATATATCCCTTAGTGTTCTATTTGTGGCATACATGTATCTATGTAGAGGCATCAAACCATAATCTATCCCTGGGATTTGACTTTATTTCTCCCTTCAACAAGTGGGATTGATGTTTACCACCAAGATTTCCTTCGTCAAGCAATCTATATTGATCAATAATCAAAAGGCAACATAAATATTCAAAGGTGTAATCCTTACCATCTTCCTTCTATCCCTTCCAATTGGTGTTAAAATTTGACACAAACATGTCAAATAATGTTCTCAGATTCATCATAACCATCTCAATGAGTTTACCATCCTTCTTTTGATAATTATTTCCACATTCAACCAAATTCAACTGGAGTTCTTTGACACGTGCCAAATATTTCTCTATTTTGTCAAAAGAATGAGGATCGAGAGAGATCAACGCTTTCTCCAACTGCATGACGTGGCTCTAGTTGAATTGGTTGAACAATGACTTCATCTTCTTCCATACTTGATGAGGATTCAATTCCACTGAGGTGAAACTAAATCTCCTGGTAGATATAGGTCGTGATGACCCCCACAGCCTCATCCTTCTTGTCATCAACAATTATTTTTTCTTGGTCATATGTTGGATTTGGAATCAAAATATTCATATATTTCCATAGTCCTTTACTCTTTAGTAGGTTTCCATGTTCGGTTCCCATACTGCATAATTTGATCTATTCAGAATAATATGATCAATCTTCGAAACCATATTTTATATCTATATATAAATTTTTGTTTTAAAGGTTCCAATTAGAAAATCATCAGCCTAGAGTTAATCACATAGAAGATCTGACTCATCAAGGTTTGTAGATAACATGTGAGGTTTCAAACCATTGTCTCTGATACCATGTTGGAATTGGGGTGGAACCTGTAACAAAAAATACATAAAATTTTGCAGATAATCAGAGAGGGAATAAAACATTTCGAAGACAAAAGGTGGTCTCTAAAGACACGATTACAAGACTTAAGGAAAACACATTCTGATCAGAACATCACACTGCATATTTGATATTTATATCTCCATATCATATGAATTTGACCGATTGATGATAATGACATAAGGGGTCTGCTATGTATAACCTCAATATCTAACAAACTTCCATGAAATCAGGAGGATATTGTCCACATGTAAGCATCGTTTTTTTTTTTATTTGACTCCACCAAATCCTCGTTGTCAAGTTGGCTCAACAAGGATGATCGACCTGATTTTCCATGTATCCAAAGCATATTCAATTTTTGGTTCGGTCAATCCATCGTTCGACTATCTTCGAATGATGATCGACTATTCAACCAATAGGCATGTCAACTACTCGACGGATTGATGCAGATTTCTGGTCCATTGCTTGAACGACTATATCCATATGTAGGTTGACGTCTCGATCAACTGAATCCAGGAGATGTGTGATGAACCATCAATTCTTGATGTTCCAACAATTGGATATGAATTCTTCATAAATCATTTATGTTGTTGAATATGAATTATTCATAACTCCTTTATGTTGTTGGTTACAAATTATTCTCTACAACATGATCTTGTACTGATAAAGGTTTTGATAAGGTCTTAAAATTGTGATTTAATTTCCTCTCAGGTAAACCAATGCTTAAACATATGTTAATTATGAGTACAATGATCATCCTCTACATGCTTGTTGTTCAAATTTTGTTGGTTAAATTAGGCAATACTTTGAAACGAAATCTACTATATACCTATATATTCATTACAAGAAATATGAGTGACGAACTTTTCCATGTGTATTGAACCATTTGGTTGAGTGGATGGTTTTCTAAGAAGAGTATGTTAATGACAAGTATAATATTATGGGGAGGAATGCTTGAATGTGCTTTGAAAAAAATTGAATGAATATAGGGATACAATCCTTGAGGATTAGGAACTAGCCTAAATTGAAACAAATGGCATGATGGAAAAAGCTCTTTGTAAGTGTTGTATTTTAATGTTACAAAATAGAGTAAAGTTGGTTGAGGCAAGTAATTGTTGGGTAGAAACCCATTTGATGTATGCTAGAAGCATGTGAACTGGACTAGTTTTTCATATAACTCGGTTCATGAGTCTCACAATTATGGCTAATGATTGATGAATACATTGTGTTTCATGTTAACCCTAGTGTGTCTATGCATTGAGAAAACCAATGTGTTTTGGTATGGATTGTTGCATTTTTATACCGTAATTCAATGCCCAACATGGGAAAGATATGCTTGAAAAAACTCTTTCTATGTAAGAACAAGTTGTTCCAAAAATATTTTTGATCAACTATGTATAATATGTTAATAAAGACTATGATGAAAGGACTTATCTAGCATTTGATTATCCCCTAAGTTTTTAACATAATAATTCAATTTGGTAGAATAAGTGAAAATATTTGTATGTCCAAATCATGGCTCTTTAATAGTTTTAAAGACTTTATTTTTCTTAGGTTAGTTTCTCAAAATTTTAAAGGGTTATATGGGTGAATGGGGATGATTGCATGGGCCTAGGTCGCAAGGGTGAATATTCATGTGCCAAGTAGATATGGGTTAAATGGTTTTAAACCAGTTGGTTATTGAATCAATCATAATGTTGATTATGTTAAAATATATTCTCACTAGAATTTTCATCCTCGTCATCGTCATCATCATTATCATCACAAGGATGATGAGGGATATGATGATTATGATGATTATGAAGATTATGATGACGATGATGAGGAGGAGGATTAGGATAATGACCATGATGATGATGACATTGATGCTACTACTGATGATGATGACATTGATGCTACTGATGATGATGATGATGATTTGTGTGTGTGTGCATATTTTGAAATTTTTTAATCATATGATGATTTACATATTAATTCCTTGTACATGTTAAATAGGGAGCCTTGGAAACTTGAATTGACCACCCTCTACTCAGTGGATTATTAAGTTGGATCCCTACATGCTTGTCAATATCATGTGTATTATGGTTGATAGTTTTGGATTAAGGTACTAGTGGTTTAGTGTGTTAGCATGGGGTTAGTGGAGTAGAGAGACTAGCAAGTTAGGTTTATTAGGTTGGGGGTTGAGTGGGTTAGGGTTATTGGGATAGTGTTTTAGGATATTAGTAATTCATTATGAATTAGGGAGTTATAGGTTACTAGATTAGGCATCTGTTTTTTGAAGGTTAAGTATAAATGGGTTAATGTTAAGGGTTAGGGGTTGGTATTTTAGTGTTCAAATAATTGATCAAGTTATATGAGTGAAAGGGTTTAATTGCATGAGAGGTCACCGAGGTGAAGGGACAAGTGTCAAGTATACATAGGTTGGAGGCTTTTTCATTGGATGGGATACCAGATGAACCATGGTCACTAAGGTAAAAAATGGTTGATGATGGTTAACAATGGCCCACATGGTCAATGTGAGTGAAGGGTTAATGTGTTATTGGACCTCATGGGTGAGGAAGTTTATTGAGTATTATTAGATCAAAAATGGATAAGTGGGAATGGTGTCCTACAATGAGAAAGATTGCATGAAGGGTCACTAGTGCCAATGGTCAAGGAATGGTGAAGGGTTGGTTTGTTCAACATCATAATGTTTTAAGGGTTTATAGTATATTAAGTGGTTCTAAATATCATATGTGGGTCGAGGTGGTGGGGGGGTGGAGTGAGGGGGTCAAAAAGGATTCTAAAGGTGGTTAACGGGTTTGTGCATAGGTGAGGATTAGGTTGGATTTTGGGGGGGGGTTATGAGTGAGGGGTTAGTAGATCAATTATTGTCAACAATCACTACTACAATATGGGGTTATAGTGTAAGTGTGTTTTTGTAGAAAGTGTTATAGCCTTAATTTCCACCCTAGCCAACAGAAGATGCAATCCAAGACACAATTCTAGCTTAATATTCCAGTCACTTTTGAAGGGTGTCGCTTGTCATATATGAAAAACAAGGAACTAGTCATTGGTCAACTATAGTGCAACCCGCAACACCCTATGTAACCTTTAAGATTTGTGAAGTTTCAAAGAGGTAAGCGAGGGATGAGTTGGTTCTTCATGGTATGAGCCTTGGAACTTACATAATTTGAGTATACATTGGTCTCTAGAATATCTATAAGGTCTCTCAAGCCTCTTCCAAGGATCTATATAAAGAAGAAAAATCTTGAACATCAGGAGAAAGAATCATTTGCAGATCTACACTACCAAAATTTAGAAGTGCTTCTCCATCTAGATCATTTGTAGTAAGGTTTCCTAGATTCGTTGAAGAGTTGAGGAGAAGAAAAAAAAAACGGGAAAAGAGGAATTCATCTACATCGTGAGGAAATTGTATTGATGTATTGTTTTTATCCAAATTAATAGATAATTGGTTTTCCCCCGTGAATGTTTGTTTTCATGCATAAATATTTAGATCTGATTTGTTACAATATATATTAGGTTATATCCAAGCTAGATATAGGATTCTAACAACAAGAAGAGAAGTAGGAAGGAATTTCTTGTCGTTTTTGTGTAGGAAGAATGTTGTGGAGGTTGGAGCTAGAACTTCAGGTCTATAACAACCATGATATACGAAGGACAACCTTCAAGAAAAGGCATGTTTTTTCCACGTTTTCTTAGTTTAATTATGAATCCAATTTCTTAAATCTAAGGGAAATCCATATAATTCTAGGCCTTTGTCTATCTAGGATGAGTAGGAAGATCCTAGTGATATCTTACCATCCACCTGTGATATTTTCTGCATAATAGAACTAGAAACTCCACTAGGGAGAGCCTTGTATTTCTTCATTGGCTCTCTTAAGGAGTTTTTACTTTAAAAGAGGGTCGTGGGATTTAGATAAAATTATATAACTTTATGTGTATAATCTGAAGTAAATGACTACATACATAGATTCCTATAAAACTTTTAGCTAGTTTAACGAAAATATGTCCAAATCAGTGTCCAAAAAGGAAAATTATCGTTGATTTAAAATAAACTATTTTACATATTTTGCATAATGATCGCGTGGAATATTTGGATAAATTATTTTGATATATTGTATCATATGTTTTTGGTAAATATAGAGTGCACTACAACCCTTGCAAATTTCCACTCCCAAACTCTAGATCTCCATTAGATAGTTTTTCCAAGTTTTGGGTTTTTGATCCCATAGAGACATTGAAGTGTGCTTTGGTGCATTACTACCAATATAATACAACCCTTACTTGTTTTTTTTTGGTTTTTGGTTTGCATATCTATTTTCTTGATTAGATTAATAATTGTTTTGCATTCCAATTGAAAAAACAAAAGTAAAAATTTGCATTTATAATGCTTTTAAGCATTGGCAATTGATAGCATTTTGTTTGTTTGTTTTGAGATGTTGTTGAGATTTATGTTATGATTTGTATTTCATGGTTGCTTGGTTCTTGTGAGGTTGATTTGTCCAATTTTCAAAGAGAAATGCCTCTTTCCCTCCCATATCTAGAATTAATTGAATTGTACAAATTTTATTGGTATTTTTGCATTTATTTGGTTGGGTCAAGAGTCACAAAAATGATCTGAATTAGATCCAACAAAAATAATTGGATATCGACACATGATCTAGGATGATCAACACATGAAACATTTAAGGATATGAACAAATAAGGAGATCAACTTCTTGGTGTGAAGGGCCCCATGCCATCATGATTCATGTCCAATATTGTATTTAATGTATGTAAAGTCAGGAAGTATATTATTGAATAAAAGCAACAATGAGATGTTCATAAAACATTTTCCACATGGGAGAAAAGATAGACAAACATATAAAGAAAATAAGAAGAAACAGACTGGAGAGAAGCTAAATCATTGGGGATGTCTAACCTTCCAGCTATCCTCGTAGTCGACTAAACATTTTATATCATGTATCCCCACAATGATAAAGGGGTTCTTTGGATATGAATGATGTAGAGAGACTTCCCAGATGTCACTGAGGAACATAGAGATGAACCAAAGAGACTGTAACTTTCCCACTGATGAATAATAAATGTATTAGTCGAAGACAAAAGAATTATGGTTTTCACGTTTGGGTTTCAAGGGTAAATTTTGAGTTTATGTGTGGCGATTTCATTGTGGTTGAATTGTACATGAATGGATAATGTGTGTACTACAACTTAATGGTTGTTTGTGTATGGTTTAGAAAATGATACTTCATTCTAGATATTCCCTGAGATCATTTTATATTAATATAGTTCTTATGGGTTGGTAAACAGACTAATATATCTTTAACCACACCCGTACATTGATTTAGATGTTGGAAATCGACGACCCTCCTTCTAGATTCATTGTTATTCATTTGGGAGTTTTTGATTTTTTTTTAGTCATTGGGAACATTCTCGACTTTGTTGGGTGTTTTCCTTTTCCCACAAATCATAGACAACATATATATCGAAATCTGGTATTTTTGGGTATTTTTTAGCTTCCCACGAACCATATATAGATTTTTTACACTATGTCTAGTATCAATTTCTCCCTAGACGTTTTCCTCTATCATTGGATGTCAAAGTCGACTTCTAAAACGTTTTCATTTCTAGTGAATGTTATAATTGACTTCCCTACATTTTTTTGCGTCGTGGGTCACCAAAAATCACTCCAAGATGTTTGTATACATGACTGGTTGTCGAATCCGTCCTATGAATGTTTTTTTACACTAAGGGTAATCAAATTTGGCTTTAAGACTTTATCCTCAACTGTTGGTTGCTAAATTTGAATTTCCAAGGTTTCCCCTTCACGGTTGGTCATCAAATTAGAATTTTAAATATTTATTTTAACATCATGTCGATCAATCTCTGACCAGTTTCTTCCTTGGTCAAATTCCTTTCCTCATTCGATTGACAATCTGTCCTAGTTGACCCAATCTACCCATAGTTTGACTAGGTTTTAATTTGGTCGATTTGACTCAACTTGGTTCAACTCAACTTAGTCAAATTGTTTTTTCTTCGAATCAAATGGTATTCCTTCTAACTCAATTTTCTTACTCAACTTTTATTCCTTCTAAATTATTTTCCTTGACTCAAATTTTGAGTAGTGGAAATCATTTGTATTTGGGACGACTTGACTTGCGGTTTGGTTGGTCAAGTATTTTCTCATCAATAAAGATCTAAGTTTATATTATTTTACAAATATTTTCCATGTTGGTGAAATGGTGAGACTATAAGCCTCATGTTTACAGATCATATGGTATCATAGCAGAAGCTCAAATTCATTTAGTGAGAAATGTATGGTAAGTAACAGCAGTGATTACAAAAGAATTGGACTAGAGTTGTTGCCAATGATAGATAAAAGTAGAGAATCAATAATGTCAGGGGAACATTATGAAGGAGAAGAGGAAGAAGATCCCAGTGTTACGTTGGATCGTTTTGAGCAGAGTCTCGCCACATTGACATCAATGGTGTTAGAGATGTTGGAAGCAAAGAGAAAGAAAACACCATCAACAAAGGCTTGTCACGAATGCCCCAAGAAGGAAGAAAATAAGTCAGAGACATAGCATAAGACTAAGCTAGATATGGGAGAGTGCAACTAAAACAAGACACAAGTACCTTTTCATGTAGAATCCAAGGTTGAAATCAAGCCTTATCTTGGGGAAGTGGATGCTATTAGGATGATCCAATGGCTACAATAGATGGAAGTATACTTCAACGCGCATGAAGTAACTGGAAAAGAAATGATTTTTTTTTATTGGTTGAAGCTTCACGGACATGCTTTGACATGGTGGGAGAGTAATGCAATAAGCAGAGAACTGGGAAATTAGCCATGAGTAATTGATTGGCAGGTTTTTGAGGACATGATCAAATCACAATTTTATCCAATAGGATATGAGGAACACCAACAAATAGTATGGAATTACTTCAGGCATAGACAATGACAATCATTGTAGGATTTCATGACAGAGTTCAGGAAGAGAGAAATTCAGATGGGAGCCTCTATGAAAAGTCTAGACATGTTGGTCAAGTATTCATCGACATTGTTACCTCATATTCAAAGACAATTTATGTCATTTAGACCAAAAACAATTGATGAGGGAAATATTCAAGCACGATACCTTGAGGGAGATAAGAAGAAGCAACAAACAAGTACTCACAAGGAAGTAAAACCACAATAGCAATAGAGAAAGAGGAAAAAGAAGAAGAAGTGGAATGAGAAGAAGATTGTGGCTGAAACACAACAAGAAGAAGCACCTTTCATAAAATAATGTAAAGGATGTGATAGAAAGGGACACAATGAGGAGAACTCTTGAAAACTACACCCTAAGAAACACCTCAAATATTTTTAGAAAAAGAAGAAGAAAGCATTGATATCAATGGATGTTGATGAACGAGTGGACAACACATCAAACCCGGAAGGGAAGATTAACTGCACTAACCTTCGGAAAGAGGTGGCATTAGTTAGTTGCACTCACAAGGAGGAGAAGGTAATGACTAAACTTTTCTACATTAAAATCCACGAAAAGAAAAGCAAGGTGGATTGCTTGTTCGATCTAGGTTCACAATCCAACTTCATATCTGTGCAATTTCTTGAGAATATTGGAATGGAGACTCAATATCATATGCATCCATACTCCCTGGGATGGGTAAGGAAATATGTGGAATTGAAAGTGAGAAAGCAGTGCAAATTTAAGTTTTCCATCAATCAAAACTTGATTGATGAAGTAGTTGGAGATGTGGTTCCTATAGAAATATGTGGAGTCATATTGGGAAGTCCATATTTGTATGTGAGGGATGTCATTTTTAGAAAGAGAGTGAACCAATATAGACTAGTCAAGGACAAAAAATCTTATGCCATAAATGCACACAAGGATAAAGCTAATATCTCTTTGATTAGTGCTCATCAAGAAAGAAGGATCATGGGTAGTACAATGAAGTTTTTCTTTTTGTTCCTGAGAGAAGGAAAGGAGCAAGGAGGACACAAGTTGGAGATGAAGGAATCCTTGGAATAAAGTAGTGGTGAGTAGCATCAACAACTACAACAATTGATTTAATCCTACAAGGAAGTGTTTCAAGAGCCTCAGGGATTTCCACCCAAGAGAGAGGTTGAACACGATATTCAATTGTTTCCAGAGTCACCATTACATAACATTGGGTTGTATAGGAAGTCCATCATTGATTAAGATGAAGTAAATAATAAGTTGCAACAATTGTTGGAGTATGGTGTTATCATACCCAGTACATTACCATGTAGTTCACCCATCATCATGGTGCCAAAGAAAGATGGAAGCTGGAGAATGTACATTGACTATTGTTCCTTGAATAAGATCACTATCAAGAATACATATCCTTTTCCAAGGATTTATGACTTGTTGGATCAACTGCAAAAAAATAAATTATTCACTAAGTTGGACCTCAAATCGAGTTACCACCAAGTGAGGGTCAAAGAAAAAGACGTGTGTAAGACAACATTCAAAACAGGACGAGGTTTGTATGAGTGGTTAGTAATTCATTTTCGATTATGAAATGCACCTACAACATTTATGAGACTCATGAATGATGTGCTACATCCCTTCATTGACTCTTTTGTAATAGTATATTTAGATGGCATACTAATATTTAGAAACACTTGGCAAGAGCACCTCTCACATGTGACATAGGTATTAAAGACCTTGAGGAATAATTAATTGATTTCCAACTTGCATAAAATGTGATTTTGGAAATACCTCCTTGATATATCTTGGACACATGATTAGAGGAGGAGAGTTGAGGGTAGATCCAAAGAATATTGCAGCCATCACCTAATGGCTTATTCCCACCAATGTGATAGAGGTTTGAATTTTTATGGGAGCGACTCAGTATTTGAGTAAATTAATTGTAAGTTTATCTACAGTGGCAACAACATTACATGCCATAACCTCCAAAGAAAAGAGATTTCATTGGGTTAAGGAAAAACAAAGAGAATTTGAAGACTTGAAGAAGAAAATTAACGATGCTCTAGTGTTAGCCATGCCAAATTTGCAGTGACCTTTTGATCTAGAGATTGATTCTAGTGGATATGAATTAGGAGTAGTACTCATGCAAGGAGGAAAGCATGTGTGCTACAATTCAGATTTGTTTCATGGAACATTGCTTGACTATCCCATGTATGATAAAGAAACCTTTGTGATTGTGCAAGAAGAAGTGGAAGAATAACCTCTTGGGAAAATCTATTATCATACACACGAATTAACAACCCCATCAGTATCTATAGAGTAAAAAAAACATAAATCAAGTGAGATATTACAAGTGGTTAGGTTTCTTGCAAAAAAATAATTTATTGAGTAAGTACACAAAATAATTCACGAACAGACTAGGAGACATGCTCTCTTGACCACCACTAAAGAAGATTGCATCAATTGGAATGATAATGTAGCTTGAGCCTTTCACTCATGAACTTCTGAGTGAATTTTATGAAGAACATGAATATTTTAGAGGAGTCTACAAGAAACTAAAGGAGAGGGTGGTTGTTGTCATGGAAGGAAATGAATACCACCTCCAAAATGGGTTATTGTACAAACTGGACAAATTGTGCATACCCCGGGATAGAATAGTTCAGTTGATGAGAGAAGAACACACTTATATGGTTGCTAGAAATTTTGGTGTGACAAAGGCAGTGGTATGTGTATTGGATAAAGATGTAGGATTAGGTGGAAAATTTTCTAAAGGATGTGTTTTTTGTAGCACTAGCAAACCAAGCAACTAGAAACTCGGTTTGTACATGTCGTTGTCAGTACCAAGAATACCTTGGAAGAGAATATCCATGGATTTTTTTGGAGTTTTTCCTATCACTTGTAGACTCCATGACTACTTGTTCTTTGTGGTAGAATTCTTCAGTAACATTTGTGTGCTAATTCCCTATAAGAAGACAATCTCCGAAAGAGATGAAACTGAACTATTTTTCAGAAATGTTTGGGTACATTTCAGATTTCCAACTTCTATCATATTTAATAGAGATAGAAGGTTCTTGGGAACATTTTGGACAACACTTTGGGAAAGAATGGAAACCAAGTTGAAGTACTCTACTTCCTTCCATCTTTAGACCGATGGAAAAAATGAACTTGTAAATAGGATGTTGGTGCAATTATTGAGAGGTTACAACAACAAACATCTAAAGATTTGGGATGAGCAGAAGTCTACATTCAACACTCTTATAACAAAGCACTTCATTATTCCACCAATAAGGCTCCTTTTGAGAGGTGTTTTAGTTTTATACCCACTTCACCATTTGATATCATTTATGGACAATGGAATAAAGAAGAAGGAATACAAGGAGAATAACAGAAGGCCAACACATTTGTGGAAAATATCAGGTATATAAATCTAAGGGTTCAACAATATCTCAAGAAGAGCCAACAATTGTACAAAGCCAGGCAGATTTGTACAAAGCCATGCATGATCAACACGGGGGGGGTCATAGGTTTTGTGTTGGAAACTAGGTGTGGATTTATCTCTGTAGGGATCGATTGCAAGAAGCATCAAAGAAAATCAATACCCCTAAATATGGACCATTTGATATCATTGAATAAATGAACAAAAATTCCTTCAGACTGAAACTTCCACCTTACATGCAAATCAAATCAGTGGTAAACGTGGAAAATATTAATTTGTTCGAACCCTCCATGTTGGATGAGGAGGAAGAAAATCAATTTCTTCCCATTGTAGAATACCTTGCACCTCATGGTATTGAGGAGTTGAAGGAAGACACAGTTTACAACACAAGGAGTGGACAACTCGCAGAGGGAAGCAATAAATGTGGTAGATTAGCCTCAAAGGACAAAATTCAAGGAAAGCGAAGTGGCATGAGAGGAACCATATTGCAAGAAAGTTCCCTCATTTGTCCTTGGAATATTTTTGGGACCAAAATCCTCCCAATGGGTAGTTGTGATTTGAATCAGATCCGATAAGAAAAATTGGTTGTCGGCACAGGTTCTATTATGATCAACACATGAAAAGTTTAAGGGTATGGATGGAGAAGGAGATCCAATTTTTTGTGTGAAGGGCCCTATGCCATCGTGATTGATTTACAATATTGTATGCAATGTATTTAAATCGAGTAGTATATTATTGTATAAAAGAAACAATGAGATGTTAATAAAACCTTTTCGACGTGGGAGAAAAGACAGGAAAACACACAAAGAAAAGAAGGAGAAATAGACCAGAGAAAATTTGAAGTGTTGTGGACTCTTGACTTTCCATATATCCTCCCAGTCAACTCAACATTCTATATCATGTATCCCCACAATGGGAAAGGGGTTCTTGGGCTGGGAATGATGTAAAGAGATTGCCCATATGTCAGTGAGGAGCATAGAGATGAACAAGAGATCCTGTAAGTTTCCCATTTCTGAATAATAAAGATCTTGGTCAAAGCCAAAAGAATCTTGGTTTTCCTATTTGGGTTTCCAAGGTAAATTCAGAGTTTATGTGTGGTGATTGTTTTTTGGTCGCGTTATACATGAATGGCTAATGTGTGCACTATAACTTAACGGTTTTTTGCGTATGGTTTAAAATATTATAGTTCATGCCATCTATTTTCTGAGCTGATTTTATATTAATATAGTTCTCATGGGTCGATAAACCAACTAATAGCTCTTTAACCGCACTCGTACATTGATTCAAAGGTTGGAAATTGATGACCCTCCTTCTAGAGCTATTGCTATTCATTTGGGAGTTTCTAATTTCATTTTTTGAGTTGTTGGGAACATTCTCAACCTTGTTGGGTGTTTTCCTCTTCCGACAAATCATAGACAACATATATATCGTATTTTGAGATTGTTGGGGTGTTTATTATCTTCCCACAAACCATATACACGTTTTTTCCACTCTATCTTCTATCAATTTCGCTCTAGACATTTTCCTCAGTCGTATAATGTGAAAGTCAATTTCTAAAATGTTTTCATTGCCAGTGAATGATACAATCGACTTCCCTGTGTTTTTTTGCATTGTGGGTCACCAAAATTCACTCCAAAACATTTTTCTACACAATTGGTTGTCAAATCCATCCTCTGAACATTGTTTTACACAATGGTTCATCAAATTTGTCTTTCAAACTTTCTCCTTAGCTGTTGGTTTCTAAATTCGAATTTCCAAGGTTTCCCCTTCGGGGTTAGTCACCAAATTTGAATTCTAAATATTTATTTTAACCTCAGGTCAACCCATCTCCAGCCAAGTTCTTCCTTGGTTGAATTCCTTTCCTCATTAGATTGGAAATCCTTCCTAGTCAACCCAATCCACCCACAATTAAATTGGGTTTTCATATGGTCAATTTGACTTGACTTGGTCGACCCGAATTGGGTCACCTCGACTTGGTCGACTTGCTTTTCCTTTGAATCAATTAATATTCCTTCTAACTTCATTTCCTCAACTTGAATTATGGGTATTGGACGTCATTTGTATTTGGGATGACTCAACTTTGTAATTGGTTGGTCGAATCTTTTCCCATCAATAAAGAGCTAATTTTATATTCTTTTACATATATTTTCTATGTTGGTGAAATGGTGAGACTATAAGCATCCCACTTATAGATCAAACATCATCAAAGTTTCACTCATTTCCCTTTGACATAAAAACAACCATACGAAGATATTGCATAATTTAAAATTTATTAGACTCTTTTATTTTCTAGCGAACCAACATTAGATAGGCTTTGTCCCTTGGAATAGGATTGGACAGTAAACTCTCTGAGGCAACTGAAACAAAACCTAAAGTAATTAAAGAGTGTAAAACCCATTTTTGCAGCCAGTGTCTTGAGATTCTCCTCTAACAAAGGAGTCAAGCAGAAGGCCGCATCAAGGAAAGTAGGGAGATTACCCCTTTTTGTTTTTTAATGTTGTTTGTGTTATCACTTTGATTACTACATATATGAGGGTTTCATTAGTTCTACGCGTCTGTGTGAGGTAGAGTCTTTGAATATTTTAGATGAGTTACCCTGCCCTTATGTGTGGTTAAACATGTTTCTATTTTCTTGGTCATTAATTGTGAGGTGGTATTTTTAGTGACCATTCCTAGGTAGATACATAGGCGACTACAGGTGAGACATTCTTGTAGTACCTTGGGTAGACATTCATTCATTGTCTCAATTCCCCCAGATGATGCCCATCTTAATAAAGGGTGCTTTCACCAGTCATGGTCATTTCATGCCGTTCATCATAACTTCTTTTCATACCATCGCTACCCAATCTTGTAGGGAATTCAATTCCCTCATAGGGATATTTTTCAGAAGGCCCCTTGAGCCATTGATTTGATTTTTGTTTTCCTAGATTTTGTAGGGTTGTGATCTTTGATTATGAGTCTAGGGTGGCCTTAGGTTGAATTGTGTTTTTTTCTACAGATATTATTTTCATCATGGTTGAATCCCTTCACCTATCCCATCGATTACAAGGACTGGAGCCAATCACAAGGGAAAAAAATCCTCTCAAACGATGTGATATAGGTGACCAAAAATTTGAAGAGTCTTATCTTTTCTTTGAGGAAACTAGTCTAGTTGAAGTGGAAGTGGTGGATGAAATTCCTCTACCCAAATTTAACCCCCCTTTGACTCATATTGAAGCACCCATACTTATCCAAGTAAGAGAGAGCCTTTTAGTGAGCCTTTTTCTTTGTTCGAAGACCCTCACATCATGTCAAGATCGATTTCTTTTTCCAGTGTGGCTGACCCATCAATCCCATCTATGGGTGGGACTGGGGGCATCCCGATGATGTCCACCTTACCATCTTTAAGTGCCATTGTACCTACACAATCTACGCCGAATTTGATGGGTCCATCTATCTAGGGGACATTGATTGTGTCCTATTTTCCATCCATTAGTCTACCTAGCATTCCTATGCCCATCCCATTAGTTTTGATGTTCAAAGTCGGATATTACTCTAGTGGGGGGGAAGCCTTGGTTTCATCATAGGAAGTGGAATTCCTTCCACCTCTACCATTCCTATGAGCGGCCCGACATTGTCAGGTTTTGGATTACCTTTTGGATGGAAAATTACTAGTTATTTTTGGGTTGTCCCTAGTCAGCTTGGGGGAAATAGTACATCAGGAGGATTTAATTTCCCATGGGTTAGAACACCTTTCCCTAGGGGTATGTCCAAAAATTTTCCACAATGGGTAGGCTTTCCCTTTATTCATACCTTTGGTATTGGGGGGGTTTTCCATGTGACTAGTTTTGGGAACACATTTCCTTTAGGGTCTACACCTTCCCCTGTGGGAAATCCCCTTGGGGGCACCTCTAGTCATGGGAGAATCCATTCTCCTGGAAGTTCCACCATTTCTTGGGGAACTCACTCTTCTAAAACACCTTAGCCCTCTGGTAGTATAAATGTAGGGAGACTGAAAGGTTCATCTGGGATGTCAGAAACTTCATCTTCCTCTCAATAGTTATTTTCTCATACACCATTGCCTTTCCTTGCAACATTTTACTTGTCTTATTTTTCGCATTTGACAAAGACCCTAGTTCCCGTAAGCCTTCATGGATGATTATGCCTACTAATATCCCATCAGACATGTTTAAATTTGATGGAAATTTGGGAGAATACCCCTCCATGTACACATGACATATCATTTGTGGTGTTCATCCAATTCATTGATGGATGATAGTGTGAGCTTGTTCCTTTTCCAACGATCCTTACCATAAGTGCCGAAAAATGGTATATTGAATTAGAAGGTGCTTCCTTTAAAATCTTTAATGACTTAGTAATGGTGTTTCTAATGCATTACCAATTTCCCATACGTTATGAGATTAGAACAAAGCTCTTAACGTCTCTATGACAGGATACTTGCAGTCACATTTCTGATCACATCCATGGGTGGAGGTGAAGATGTAGGATGATCAAGACCCAAATTCTGGATAAAATCCTAATGGAATGGCTTACAAAGTACCTCTTACCACTGCCCATTTCCAAATATGTAGCTATGGTGGGGGAGGCTACCGAAGAGAAAGCCATTATGCATGCCCAACACTTAGATTTTATTTAATCTCAGTCAGGCACTTTGTATGATACTATCCCACATGATCCTAGGCTATCGACAGATCCCAAGAATCCAAACCCAAGAACCCATGTTGATGGTGTGGTGGGTTTTGTATCCCATGCCTCTATGGACCAGTTAGTTGATCAGATGGGTCACATGTCTATTTCATCATACTTTCCAACTACTGGTCCTAATAATCAAACTGATAAAATCCCCACTCATACATCTGAGGTCAATTCAGTGTAATCCATGCAACTGAAGAATCCTCGGCAACTTGGAGGCAAAAAGAAGAGGAATAAAAAGAAAAAGAAAAACACTAAGGAAGGGACCAATCCCACCCAAAATAATCAAGGGGGGCATGAAAGAGAAAAATAAGCGTCGGTTATCCTAAACGATTTGTGGGGAGGACCACCCTACTCATTAGTGTCCTAGGAAGGATGAAATCCATTGGTATTTGGCTCATCAAAGGGGCCCCCAACAAACTGTTGCACTAACTCATCCTTTTCCCCTTAAACCTCAACACATGGTTGAAACAAATCATGTCCCTTTGCAAGGAGGCATTGCAGTTACCCCTCAACATGATGGGTCTTCCTCGAATTCCACCATTTTCATGTGTAACCAGATGGTCAATTTACAGACTTGAGTTCAAAACTATGACAATTTTGATCCTATTTCTATCACACATGAGCCAACATCTTCTTCCCATCCTGGTGGCCCTCTTTGGATTGAGAATCCATCCTTTTACACACCACTTTTCCCCCTTAAGGGTTTTTTTCAATGCATAACACATAAACTGAATGCACAAGATTCCCACAACTATAGTGTTATGGAAGACTTGGCCCGGGCACCTTATGACATGTATGCACTTGAAGTCCTCCAAAACTTCCCAATGTGGAAAAAAACCTTGTTTTCTGCCATAGGTGGGGTTGTGTTGGCATAGGGGAAGGCCCAAGGTTCACTCCAAGAGCGCACCAAGAAGCCCTAGCTACTGGCCCTTTCGGAAACACCTGCGAAGCAGATGTAGTCTCATCCGAAGCAGCTATGAGGGGGTTGCGGGACAGAGATGTCTACAACCAAAGGAATTTTGAAGTGGCTCAAGTGCAACAACAACTCCATATGCATAAACACTTATCAAGCTAGGTCTATCCTTCACAGTTATAGATATGATCTACCATAGTAATGCAATTAACCATATAACAACAACAGATATGAAAGCATCAATCACACACACAACACAAGGTATAGGTGGTTCACCCTCTCTCTAGGGCTACATCCACAGAACTGCACTTATAATATATTAAGATAAAGCCTATAGTTCTTATCTGTGATCTTAGCCAGCAGATCTTCTCTCTTCTTCTCTCTTCCTCTACCATCCTCCGCACCCAGCTGCAGGATTTGATCCTCGCACCCAACTAAAGATCTTACAATACCAGGAAGCTCTCACTCTCAGCACTCCCTTTCTCACAGTACAATAATCTCTCAATCAACAATAATCAATATCAATTCCCAACAATAGTACCAACCCAAACTAGGTCCTCTTGACCTCTAATTATACATTATAGTCCCTCACTGACAGCCTTAGGTCAAACCCTAGGTGTCAAAACCCTAATTACCAAAACCCTAGGTGTCTAAAACCCTAAGGTCAACTTGTTCCACTTTTCCCAGGCTTTGTCATCCTATCTCTCCTTTCTTTATACATGGTGGTAACGATGGATTTCCCCGCTTTCTAATTTGTCCTCGATCTATATCCCATGTTGATCTGTCATCCTTGATCTTCTCATCCAACGACTAGATTTTTCGCACTTCACTCCAGCTTTTCTACTCTTTTTCTTACTTTGACTTAGTGACAGTCACTATGTCTTCCACACAGTTCATGTTTGATATTTTCTTCCTCGATCTTCACTTGCTTCCATACCCAAGGGCCAACATCCCCCCAACACTCAACTATGAGTTGTCCTGAGGCACTTCAAATCTGATCTTTCTATTTTACTTCGACTTTGGATTGCGTAGTGTAGTCTTTGCTTTCTGCTTTGTGTCGCTTCTCTTCCCTTGTGCAGACTATCTTTTCTATGTCTAGTACCTAGTTTCAATTGCACTTGGTACCTAGACCGTTCATCTTTTGTTTTTTACTGAGAGTTACGAGGCAGTTGGTTGTTGTAGTACAAATTCAGCTGACTCCCGTTCACCAATCCTTCCTTCCATTCTTCCTTCAATGTTTGCAATTATGTAGCTCCTCCTTCTGTAACATAGGCGATCTCATATGGTCTAAGCCAATGCATCTTGAACTTCCCTGGATGTCTTATGAACTTAATTTCATACACCAATACTAAGTCACCTTGCTTGAATGCCTTCTTCTTAATGTGCCTGTCATGATATGCCTTCTCTCGTTCTTTCTGAACCTACTGGTGGAATCCTGTAATGAATCAGTCTTCCTCCAATTAAACTAACTGTGCTAGCCTCTCCTGGACAACACCAGTATCATCCATGTCTATAAATGCATCAATTCTTAAGCTTGGTACCAATTATTCCATCGGGACAACAACTTCAAGGCATTGTTAATTTCTTGCAAGTGGTTCTATAAGCCCAGAGTATTGTTGGTACTCTTAAATCCGAGTTGTCCCTGTTCACACTGCAAACCTTCGTCAATGTTGTCTCCAAGATCTTGTTGAATGCTTCAACCATTCCATTTTCTTGTGGATGGTAAGGTGTACTCTTCTGATGGTGAACTACAAATTCTTCATTCAGGTCTTCCACTTTCTTATTGATGAAATGGGTGCCTTGATCACTCATAAGTGTCTTAGGGAAGCCAAATCTGGTTATTATGTTATCAAATATAAAGTGCGCAGCTATAGTTTCACTACAGTCCTTGAATAATCTTTCTTTGGGCCATCTGGTTAAGTATTCAGTCACAGTAATAATGTACCTTTGTCCTGTGCACTTCCCTGGTGGGTTTATAGGTCCCACGAAGTCAATGGCCCATTTTTCAAATGCTTTTAGGGTCATCTGCGGTGATAATGGAATTTCATCTCTTTGGGATGGTTTTCCAACTCTTTGGCATATATCACAAGCTCTAGAATAATCCTTAACATCTCTATGTAAGGTAGGCCACCAAAGGCCAGCTCGCAGGACCTTCTGCACAGTTTCTTTCCCTGCATAATTTCCTCCTGCGATGCCTTCATGAGCTTCTGTGAGGATTAGTAGGCACTCTGCGTCCATAACGCATCTTCTTAGTATCTCATCAGGTCCCATATTGTATAGCTGACCAACTATCAATGAAAAGTCTGCAACACGCACCACGAGATGTTTCTTCTGAGGAATTGTATACTCACTAGGTGCTATCCTTGTTTTGAGGAACTAGACGATGTATGTGAAGTGGTCATCAATCTTTCTAATGACGAGAAGTTGTGCATCTGGTAGTGTATCCTCCAAACTGGTGGGTTGTTCTCCATGTTACAACCTTGACAAGTGGTCAAGGCCCTTGTTCATTCTTCCTAGCTTAACTATGATCTCAAAATCATATTCCTAAAATAGCAGGAGCCATCTGCATATCCGCCCCCCAACATTGATTTATTGACTAGGTATTTCAATGCAGAGTGATCTGTGAACATTTTAAAGTGTCCTCCCAACAAGTAGAGGTGGAATTTTTGTAGTGCATATACCATGGCCAATCCTTCTCTCTCTGTGGTGGTGTAGTTAACTTCTGTTGTGGATAACTTCCTGCTAGCAAAGGCTAATGGGTGATCAATGTCTCCTATTCCTAGTTGTGCCAATACTGCTCCTAGTGCAATAGAAGATGAATCAACGTGCACATGAAACTCCTTGCTCCAATCTGGAAAAACCAGAATGGGCACAGTGACCATCTTCTATTTTAGTGTGTCAAAGCTATGCTGGGATTCATCTGTCCACCCAAACTGGTAGTCCTTCTTCAGCAGCTTCTCCATTGGTGCTATAATTTGGGCATAGCCTTTAATGAATTTCCTATAATAGCTAGTGTGTTCTAGCGCAATGCGTAGTTGTTTAATTGAAGTAGGAGGTGGCAAATCAACTATAATTGAAACTTTAGATGGATCAACCAACAATCCCTGCTTGCAAACAATATGGCCTAATAATACTCCAAATGATGAGAAGAAGATGCACTTCTTCAAATTTAAAGCAATTTGACACTGCCTGCATTTATCCAACATTAGCCTTAGACATTCAATATGGTTTTTCAACAAACTAAATACAATCCAGTCATCAAAATATGCTTCTAAAAATTTATGCAAAAATTATTTGAATGCTTCGACCACTACCCTATAAAACATGGTTGGGGCATTGTTCAGTCCAAATGGAATTACTGTGTATTGAAAGAATCCCCATTCTGTGGAAAACATGGTATCCTGAAAATCCATCTATAAGAGAATATACCTCTCGGCCTCCCACGTTGTCTAATACTTCATCAGTGAATGGTGTAGGGAAAGGGTCATGCAGACAGGCATCGTTCAATTTCCTAAGGTTCACACATATTCTGAATTCTCCTATCTTCTTGTCTTGTACCACCATATGGCTGATCCATTCTAATTCTTCGACAGGTTCAATAATCCCTACTTCCATCATTATTTTGAGCTCAATCTTCACTTTGTCCTTGTATTTTGGATTCAATCTGTAGGGTCTTTGCTTGACTAGCTTCGCATTTAGTTTCAAAGGTATTCTCATATCTCCCATAGGTCCTTTGATTCCCTTCATATCAGTGAACTTGGTTGGAAACAAGTCTTGATATTCGTCCAATAACTCTATAATATTGTCAATGGTAGAAACATCCCAATAATCTCCGACATTGGCAAGCTTTGGTTTCTCCTCTATTCCAATATTGACCTTTCTGATCTTGATTGGTTGTCCAATAAATGGTAGTTCAACTCTTGGTCCCTCCACATATATTTGGCCTTCTGTCTCCATGATGTTGACCTTCCTTGGGTCATCGTCGTCATCGAAATTGATGTTATAGAAAGTCTTCAATTTCTGGAGAGGCGCAGTCCATTCATCCGCCTCTTGTTCCATAGGGAGGCTAGATGCCTCTTCGAATACCTTATGCCTCACAATCTGTAGTGCTTGGTATACTGAAGGATATTCACTTTCAAATAAAAAGGTGGTCAAAAAAAATTGAATCATACCTTCCCAATCTGTGGTGATGAGTCCCAATTCCACTTGAAGGTACCAGTTGATAGGGGTCGTATCTAGCGTGTTAATGAATCTGTGCACCCATTTTTCTCGAGGAATATCGCTCCATGCCTCTTCACAACTTCGTGCATGGTCCTTTGGGCAGCTTCAACTAGTATACCTTACTACACAGCTTACTTCTTGTGAAAAAAACCATGTTGTCATCAAGGTTCGACATTGTATCTAGTCTGTGATGTTTCTTTTGTTCGTCCCCCACCATCTTGCTGGTGTAGCTTTCAGGGCCTCATCCATTTCCAACAATAATTGTTGTGTTGGTACACTTATTTCAAAATCTAAAAGGAAGGTTTCTAAGGGGTTCAAGACATCAAATGTGGGTAACTTACTCACTGTTATGTCGATCCAGTGAACTTCTCTGGTTAATATAGCACATCTTCTGGTAGAGATTTCATACATTTGGTTCTGCCAGTTCTCCAACACTTCTTCCGAGTCTGATGAACACATGTTTTCACTTCACCAACTCAGATTCCCATCATCTATAGGATTGATATAATCCTGTTGTCTGGTTGTTAGTTTGTATATGTTTTCCAATTCATATGCATGGTCCTCTTCTCTGATGGGTTCTGTGTAACGCTGACCCTCATCTGGATCTAAGGGTGCAATGAACCTAAGGCCATATATTTCAAAGGTCATGAATATTTTATTCAAATCAACAACAATAGAGTTGTTTAAGGCCCAATTGATTCCAAGCAATGTAGGATAAGGGCATCTATCATCAACAATTTCAATTACCTCAAAATCTGCAAAGGTTCTAACTCCGTCGATGTTCACAGGGATATGCTCCAATCGTCCAAATGGGCTGGCAATTTGCTGATTAGCCATGCGAAGCATGATAGGGGAATATATCAGCTTGGGTTTTCCCATCAGTGCCCAATTTTTCTTCATCATGACATTGACCTCCGATCCTAAGTCGAGGACCACATAGTCTATATCATATTCTCCTATCTGAGCATTCAGATGTAATTCTTTATTTGTTCTTCTCTTATTGCCAATTTGGTGTACTGCCTTATTCAATAAGGGGTCTATATTCCCTAGCTTATATTGCCTGATTAAGTTATGTAGTTCTTGCACAACGTTCCCATCCTGAATTAACTTAAGACAAGTGTACACAACTTCGATGAGTTTACTTACCTCTTTTCCTTCTTTATGTGCACTCGACTGGTCAAATGCTTGAGGCATTCCATAATCTTTTATATCTGGTCGTGTTTTTTATGAGGACCCTTGGTCTCTCTTGAAATCCTGTCTTGCTTCCTTGAAGATTTGTTTTTCTTTCTTTGCATCAAAATCCTAAGTCTTCTTTGCAGCTTTCTTGGTATGGGAATCTTCTGTAATCTTTCTTTGGATTGTTCTATATTCTCCTATAGAAACTCCTCCTCGAGTAATAATAATGAATCTAGGGTCTGTTCTATGAGGCTCATCATATATCAATTATAATTGAGGGTTCTGTTGGGGTCCTCATCTTTCCTGAAGCTTGGCTAGAAACACAGGGAAATATTCAATAACATGCTCGAAGGAGTTGCAATAACTATACGTGGTGCAAGGGTTCTGACAGTACCTCGCTAGATGTCCTGGTTGTGCATAGTTGTAACAGATTATTTGTCCTCGGCCTCAACCCATACCTCCACCTCCTCCTCCTCCTATGTATCCACCGCGAGGATTGAAAGTTCCTCTTCCTGGGGAATTGTATTGTGCATTGTTTCCTTCTTGGTGCACTTTGCCTTGGATATTGTATATGTCTCTTGATATTTCATGCATCAAGTCAAAGGCCCTACAATCTCTGTCATCATGCCATATGGACTTACAGAATGTGCAATACAAGTTTGTGGGTGTTTGAACATACTTCTGCATATAGTATCACGCACCAGGGTGATGTCAGTTTCTGCATACTTCACACTAGGGAAGGTTAACTTGCTTCAAGGGGCTCGGTGCTCCTGAGGATAAATACTCATGAAACAAGGGACAATGTTCCTTATCATGACCTTTAAATCTACATCTTACACACCAAATATCTTCTCTTTTGTCCTTCCCCTTGTCCTTCTTCATATCCTCGACCTGCAGAGAGAAACTAGTCAGTTGGCTCAGGATCTGGCTCATCCCTGAGCTAGATTCTCCCATAGGTGTTGATTCAAGGTTCATGGCGATATCCAAATATTCTTCTTGTGATGAATCTTCTTCTACATAAAGGGAACTCTAATATGCGGTAGAAGGGCAGGGATGAACCATTCCTTGTTCTATTTATCTGGGATCTTAAAAGTCAATCTTCTAGTTAAGGTTTTGAATCTTTGGTCAAACTCCCAAATAGGTTCGACGACCTTTTACTTGATCTCCTTCAGTTATGTGATACATTGTGACTCCGACTGAGGTTTCTTAAACTCTGCAACCAACGTGTTCTTGATCTCATTCAGTGGCTTAGGCTGCACAAGTCCTTGGACAAGTTTCATGTACCAGCTTAATGCGCGATCCCTTAGTGTGGTGCTAAACTAGTTTCTTTTAACAGCTTCGTTGGTAATGTTTTTAATGTTCCATATGGCCTCACATAGGAACTAGTGTTGATCAAGATCTTTAGATCCATCTCCTCTAAAGATAGGGAGCCTCATCTCATCTGCCATGGAGCTACCTAGGTTTCCTGTCTAAGTAGACACTGAACTGCCTGTAATGGTACTCTGCAGACTCTGGTGATTCTGACTATTCCGATGGTTTAATGTTTTTGAAACAATAGGGGGGTCATTATTACTTACTTTAGTAGTTTTCACAGTTCCTGAGGTTTCTGGCTCGCTTTGGCGAAGTTCTTCAGCTTCCCTTTTTCTGCTCCGGTGGGTTCTGAATTTTCTTCATCTGTCAGATCTACATCGTCCCCACTATAGAAACCCTCTTCTATGTGGTTTTTCTTAAACATGTTTTCAAGGTGAATCCCTTTGAATACTCTTCCACTGCGTGTATGTCCATCTTCTGTGTGATTATTGTTGTCCGAGTTTTCGAACATTATCCTTTTCAGGTCTAGCCAATCTACTATATCTTCAAGATGTGGTTTTCATGCAAGAGCATCTTGATGCTTAACTTCAGAAAATGAAAACATTTCCCTCTGGGTCCTTTGAAAAAGTATCTCTTAGCTTGTTTATACGATTCTACTTTGTCAACAACAAATTTGGTGATATACCCTCCAATGGTACTATAAAACCAATGATCTACCACTCTAGATATAGCGTTATCAACTCTCTTAACCCTCTGGATCAACACTGATGTCCAAGCCACATGAGGTCTAGATCTGATCTCAAACTGTGTATAATCTAATCTAGCCAACCACTTGTGTAGCTCCTAATGGATTCCTCCAAAGAAAATCTCGTGAATGTCGGTGAAAATGTATCTTTGTAGCCAATCTTCAATACTCAGTTTAGGGTTCTTGTTCTGGGCTTCAGCAAAGTCCCTCTCCTGATCTTCTATCCATTTTGAATCTCTTTCCTTGATGGGAACCACCTTGAAATTCCCTCACGAAGATTCTTGTCCCGGCAATGGAACCATTTGTTGGCACAAGGGCAGACCCAAGGTTCACTCCAAGAGCACACCAACAAGCCCTAGCTACTGGCCCTTTCAGTAACATCTGAGAAGCAAATGTACTCTCACTCGAAGAAACTATGAGGGGGTTGCAGGACAGAGATGTCTACAACCAAAGGAATGTCAAGTGGATCAAGTACAACAACAACTCCATATGCATCAAAACTTATCAAGCTAGATCTATCCTACACAGTTATAGATCTGATCTACCAGAGTAATGTAATTAACCATATAACAACAATAGAGATCAAAGCATCAATCAAACAGAAAACACAAGGTATATGTGGTTCACCCTCTCTCTAGGGCTACATCCACAGAAATGCACTTAAAATATATTAAGATAAATCCTATAGTTATGATCTGTGATCTTAGCCAGTGGATCTCTCTTCTTCTCTCTTCCTCTACCATCATGTGCACCCAATTGCAAGGTCTGATCCTCGCACCTAGTTGAAGATCTTACAATTCCAGGAAGCTCTCGCTCTCAACCCTCCCTCTCTCACAGTACAATAATCTCTCAATCAACAATAATCAATATTAATGCCCAACAGTAGTACCGACCCGATGTAGGTCCTCTTGACCTGTATTTATACATTATAGTCCCTCACCAATAGCCTTAGGTCGAAACCTAGGTGTCAAAACCCCAGTTACCAAAACCCTAGGTGTCTAAAACCCTAGGTCAACTTGTCCCACTTTTCCTAGGCCTCACCAGCCTGTCTCTCCTTTCTTTCTACGCAGTGGTAACGGTGGATTTCCCTAATTTATGAGTTGTCCTCGATCCATCTCCCTTGTTGATATGTCATCCTTGATCTCCTCATCCAATGGCTAGCATTTCCGCACTTTGCTCAGGATTTTCTGCTCGTTTGCTTACTTCGACCCAGTGACAATAACTATGTCTTCTGCGCAGTTCACGTTTGACCTTTTCTTCCTCGATCTTCACTTGCTTCCATACCCAAGGGCCAACATGTTGATCCTTGGGAGACAAGTTTGATAACCTTTGATTCTGATAAGTTTAATCATAGGATCTCCCATCAAATTGATTTCCATATCAAAGTGAAATCGATGGGGAAAAACGTCTTTCACACTATGATTGATGAAGGAGCCTTGACTTGAATTATGTCTATGTCATCTTGTAAGGCTATCAACTCTTCAAATATAGTCACATATGCAACATTATTTAAATCATTTGATGGACATATGTTCCATCCCCATGTTATAATCACCGCCTAACCCATCGGGTTAGGTAGTAAGACTATATTTGTTGTTGTGGAGGTCATTGATGCACCTCTTGGGTACAATTTGTTACTCAGGAACACTTGGCTCTATGAGATGACTGCAATTATGTTGTCCCTATTTAGGGTCTCACACTTCTCTCATCAAGGGAAAATAGTGATAATCAATCAACTTAAATTTTGTACCGCAGAACTTGGATCCAATGTGGGGTCTAATGTACCATTTTTCGATGATACCCAATAGTATTACATGAGTGTCGGTGCAAGAATGTTTAAATATTATTTACTCATGGAAACATTTCATTTTCCCCCACCACCTCTTGCTGCAAATATTGCTCCTATCAACATGATTTCATCATTTTCCAGTGGATCCCTTAGGTATATCGATCCTTGGTTGGTACCTCATCCTGAGGATGTTGAATAGTATGGATCTGCCATGCCTCTCTCTACAGTTGAGATATCCGATCTGGAAATCCCATCAACATCCATTGATATTGGTCAACAACTCCATCCTCATATGGAGTGTGATCTACCTACTCCACCCAAATGGGTTGTTGATTCTCCAGGTTCACATGATTTCCTAGATTTTGAGTTGCATTCAGAAGAGACCATCCTAGAAGTCATGTCTTCCTTAGTTAAGGTAAAGGATGAGGTGACACATGGATCATATTTTCCTGATTTGGAACTGACAAGAGTTAGCATGATGAGTCTTGATTCAGAATTGCGGGCATTGGCTAGAGCATCCAATGAAATCCCTAGCCTTAATTCTTTTCTACCTTGGTCATCATTTTTAGAACTTGACCCTGAATTTTAAGCTTCTCATTACACTAAAGATTCACATTTTGTACTTCCATCATGTCTTCATGGAGCCCATCAAGGATGTTCCCTAGCTCATGAAACCATGCATGATGAGTGATTTTGTCCACAAAGATTCATTGCAATGTGGTGCGGCCCTGACAGGGTGAGACATATGATATCGACAATGGCTCATGAGTTCATGTGATGATTAAGATCCTTGGCCTAAGCCTATAAATGGGTTCTACTACGCAGAAATCATCAAAATGCATAGTGCCTTGTACATATGTGTGTGGTGTGAGTGATTTGGTTTTGCACATATCATAAACAAAAAATACCAAATATTTTCTTTTTTGAGATTTCTCTACATGTTTTGACCTCATAATCTAGTTTACATTTGTTGATAGGATTCTAGGGACTTTTCTTGTTTACGAAAATTGTGACTTCCACCGAACTTGAGGTACATGCTTTCAAACTAGAAAATAAGGATAGGTTTTTCCCTGCATCCATGATTTTCATTATTTACCATCCATTTTGTCATCACAATGCCTTAGGTTTGATTCCGTCAAGTTGTGGCATTAGACACTAAATATTTTCATGTTGTAAATTATTCAGTGGTGCTTGCCCTCCATGGGTGCCCTAGTTAGAACCCAAATTACAATTTGATGCTCATGTTGTGTTTTTTCATAGGCATGGGAACCCTCATATAGTCCCACCATGACTTAACATCTAGACTCATTTTCTCTCTTCATCTATATTATGTCCATAACCCTAGGAGGTTCCCGAAGTTTTTATGTTGATTAATGTTCACCTATGCATTTGTTGCTCATGTCATAGATCCCACCACTACACTTCTATTCACCTGGATCTCACTTACCACTTTGCAGTAGCATTTGACCATATTCCTCTTGCATTATTTGGCCTCTATTTTTCATCCACTATCTCATGGAGAGAAAAACTACTAAGAGTGGATCTCACTTGTCAATACCAGTTGCATTCATTTTTCTTAGTTTAGTTCCATGCAATTGGAACATGTTAAGCCACTCGTTCTCTCCAAATGAGTACACTTTTATCTCTTTTTTGGACTCACTAAAAGATGTGAAAAAAGAACCATCACGAGTATACGTTTAACTCTTTTTTAGGATCATTAAAACTGAATGAAAAAGAACCTACCAAGGATACTTTTATCTCTCGTTTGCACCCATTAAACCATAAAGGAGACACCAACAACAAAAAAAATAAAAATAAAAAAGAGTGGGTTTCTCTTACCACTGATATACCTTGAAATGGTAGTGTCAGTTGTGTCTCCCTTGAACATGGCACCTGCTTGAGTGATCATCTTACGATAGGGTTTCATCTTTCCTAGGAGGCATCCTAGTAATATGAGTTAGAGATACTCCTCTGGCTGGTTACTCTTCTAGTCATCATGGAGAGTGCTTCAATGCCTCCTACATTGTTGCACTATATTCGTCCAGCTCTGGTGTCTTGCTTCCAAGTAACTATTGTGCCATGCTATATGTTCAAGGTAATTTTAATTATAAGTTAGCCATCTACTATTTTGTTGACTTTCTGAGTCGACCATCTGCTATTTTGTTGACTTTCTAAGTCAACCATCCATGTGTTAGTTCTACTTGGTAATTCTATCTCTTCATATCATCTATCAGTGTATGTTTTGTGTCGATTGATTGGGGATACATTAAGCTTCAATGAATATCTTCCTATCGAATTCAACACATTATCTAGGAGAGGGATCTACAAGCCAGTTAATACCTTGGAGATTGCAGTCCTCGGTGGCAAGCCTCCTTGCAATCGATAGTGGTTTTTCATCATTTCCTCCTGATCGATTGATTCTACAAGTATTTTACATCATACCCTCTATTCACACTCTCTAGATTGTACTATGTACCTTCAGGTCCATATTCCTCATTGATGGGTCCCTTTGTGTATGTTAACAACATATATCAATGATCGATAAGCAGATGGTTTCTACCATGCTTGACATCGGCTCGTCTATTCTGATGTTGTATATTCCTACCAACGGGTTTTGGGATGAATACCTTGGGTTTGGGGTCACCTCCTTCATTCACAACAACCCCCCCCAAGTTGTGATGGAGTATATCACTTTTTCATGAGTAATATAAAGACTTTAGGGGTATTTTTCTCAATGTTGATTGTATTCTTGATGTATATAATGTGACATAGATCCACATTGTGTTCTCTTGTGTCTATGATCTAGTTGATGACATGGATCCACCATGGATGTTTTCGTGGCCATGATATTGCATTTCATGTCATGGATCTGCGGTGTATTGTTTGGTGGTCATTCTTTGATACTCTTCATAGTTTGAGTATGACTACCTTGGGTATGGTCTATACATTATTTTATCCTTGGTGTTTGATTGCAGGTACTCTTTGACCATTGGACCTCTTTTCTCTCTCCTCATGTTGCCTCAAATAGATACTATTTTATTGTAATGTGTTTTGTCCATCCATTCATTTAATGACCTCACAAATTAGGGGGCATCTATTATAGGCTTAATTTCCACTCTACAGGGATAGAAGAGAATCTAGCAGAATATGAAATTCAAGACACAAATCTATCTTAAGATTTAGGTAACTTTCAAAGGTGTCACTTGTCATACATGGATAACAAGCAACTAGTCATTGGTCAAATATAGTGAAACCCATGACACCTTATGTAACCTTCTAGATTCATGGAGTTTCGAAGAGGTAAGTGAGGGGTGAGTTGGTTATTCATGGCATGCTCCTAGGAACTCACATCATTCGAGTATTAGTTGGTCTCTAGAATATCTAGAAGCTCTCCCAGACCTCTTCCAAGGATCTATATAAAGAACTTGAATCTTGAAAATGAGGAGGAAAAATCATTTACATATCTATGCTACCAAAATAACCAACTCGCCCCTTGCCATGAATAACCAACCAAAATGTAGAGGTTCTTCTCCATCTACATCAGTTGTAGTCAAGTTTCCTAGCTTAGTTTAATAATTGAGGAGGATTAAAGAGAAAGGGTCAAAGAGGAATGCATCTACATGATGAGGTAATTGTATTGATGTATTTATGTTAGCCAAATTAATAGATAATTTATTTTACCCTATGAATGTTTGTTTTCATGCATAAATATTCAGATCTGATTTGTTGCATTATAGATTAGGTTAGATCCAACCTATATCTAAGATTCTAACATACATAAGAGAAGTAGGAAGGAATTGCTTGGATTTTGTGCACAGGAAGCAAGTTACGGATGTTGGAGCTAGAACTTCAGGTCTGCAACAACCAGGATATATGAAGGACAACCTTCAGGAAAAGGTGTGTTGTTTCCACCACTTAATAGTTTAATCATGAATCCATTTGCTTGAATCTAAAGGAAATCCATAGAATTCTATCCCCTTGTCTTTTTAGGATCAACAGGGAGATCTTACCATTCACCAGTGATATTTTCTCCATAACAAAAAAGGGGAGAAAATCCACAAACTTTTTGGTTGTGACAAAGCTACAGACAAAAAATGGTTAGAAAACAAGAAACCATAGTTTTCTAAGAAGCAAATGTTTCTATATATGTGTCATTCAATGAACGTAAATGAATTGCAATAGAAAAAAGCATGAACAAGAATAGATGTAAAGAATCAATGAAATATCATACCCAATAACCACAATGAATATAAATACACATATGGAGACAAACGTATGAAGACCAAAATATTCTAGTGGCCTCTCCATGGGAGGGTTCTTATTCTTTCCCGAGTGTGTGGTAGATGGTTATGCTTCTCTTTGATGGATGCAAGTGACAGTGAAATGAAGAAAAAATTTCAATGATAGTTTCGACAACACTTCATTACGTTGATGTGATGGATATAGAAAATGGGGAAAACCTCTTTAATTTATAAGAAAAATAGTGATTATCTTAGATAGGGTCAAAATAATAAAATACATTATTTGACCAGATCAATTTTAACCAATATTTGATTATTTTACCTTTTTTTAATAAAACAAAGAGGAAAAATGCATAAAAATGATTTATAACTTTAATTAAATGAAAATAACTTGAGGAAAAGTGGTTTCCTAAGTTAGTTTTAGTGAAATGGGATGTGATAGGGAGGTTGGACATGGGATACATGTACTATAGATGGTGTATTTAGGTGATCCTAGAAATTTGGGCTAGGTGAGGAATGTTTTGGTGATAACAAATGTTCCCTAATGTGTGAGGTTATAAGTGCATCCTATGACTGAAATACATTATACTTTTCTTTCACTGGGAAATGGTTCAACCAATGATGAAGAAACAAGGGGAGGGGAAAGAAGAGACGAGTCATTGAAGAGGCCATAGAAAATCACATGTTAACAAAAGATTTACCAGGGAGTGAGGTACATAATATAAATTGGTTGAGGTAGACATACCCATACTTGTCAAGGTAACTCATGATATGATCAATAGTGAGACAATCAAGAAGTATCAAATACAACATGGTGCTCACAAATCATGGATATACTATATAATCATTCTCTCATATAAATATATATGGATGGGAATATATGAAGTACATTCCAACTGTATTTGATCTAATTACATAAGAATTGATGTCCTTGTGTTGAATGAAGGTGTCGAAAGAAACCTAAGTAGCCCTATTGAATAGAAATTGGGCTCCACAAATTTTTCATGAGCTCACTTAAGGGAATCTCAACTTGAAGGATTTGAAAATGGCTAGACAAAGATAATATAATCTAAGGAATTGCACTTGAGGCTAGATCATATATGTATGTACAAATCTCAACGATGCGATGATGAGATGAACTCAAGGACGTGGGATTATACCAATTCTAAGAGAAATGAGGAATCTCTCATCTTATTCTAAGGCAACCCATCAAGAGAGTGGATAGGTACCAAGGTGGAAAGGACTAAACCCTAGAATAAAGGTTTCAATATCGATAGGGGAAATCCCTCCGATGCCCAAGAGGGAAGGAGTATCTATAGGTCTGGTATCCAAAGAACAAAAGGTGAAGTCATAACTTTAGAAGTCGCTACTAACCACAAAATATGCAGGGGACTACCTGAAGGGAAACCCCCTTCTGAGGTCTACAACATTGTGCACATGTCCAAGATGATGGAATAAGTAACTTAAGCACTAAAATTTCAAGTATATGAGTCTCAAACATGTGATGAGTAGTCAAATTTGATCACAAAAGAAATAACCGAAGAACCAATGGTAATGATGAAGTGAAAGGAGACAATCCTCAAAGATTTACCCATAGAATACAAGTGCTAAATTCGATAGGGGATTCTCATTGGAACCAAGGACAAGGAAGCTCTTTGGGACCAACATGAGGTGACAATCATAATGTGATGGGAAGATACTAAAACCATGGGTGGATGGAAGGAAAAGAGAGATGGACTCAAGAATTTCCTTGTTCAGAGCATAAATGCATGGAAGACCTAACAGTGATTGAAAACATTCTAGATTGAATGGTGGATGATTGGGAATAATTCTAGTCAAAGATGCCAATGGGAAAAATAGAGGTTGACAGTTGGGCAACATGTGATGGGTATGAATCATTTAGGCATTGAAAAAATAGAACATGACATAATGTGGAATCGAAGAGACTTCATGGGGCTCAAAGGGTGACTCATCTCAGATTCTCTAAAAAAGGATAACATAGGAATGCCACCAAAGTATGAACTAGATACACTATAAATATAAGTCCTCCTAGATAATTCCAAAGGGGATAGAGGAAGGAAAAGGAAATATTTGTCATATCCACAAGGTGGAGGTAACAAATAAAACCAAAGGACTAAGGGAGACAAAATCCTCATTCGGAATCCAAAATGGGGAGACCAATAAAAAATGACATAACTCTCCTAAGAGTTCCAAAGGGGATGGTCAGGAGGGGAAGTAAAAAATTTTACTATCTGAGTGGAGGATAGAACAAAATATACCATGATCCAATTGGAATCAAAATAGGGGAAACCAATTATAAATGACATAACAATCATGAGTGTGCTAATGGGGTTGGTCAAGAGGGGAAGTAAAACGTTTTACTATCTGAGTGGAGGATAGAACTGAAGACACCAACATCCAATTGGAATATGAAGAGGGGAATCTAATTAGAAATGGCATTACCCTCATAAGAGTTCCAATGGGGTTGGTCATGAGGTGAAGTAAAAAGTTGTACTATCCTAGTGGAGGATAGAACAAAAGAAACCAAGATTCAATTAGAATCTAAAGAGGGGAAACAAAACATAAATGACATACCTCTCTTGAGATTGCCAATGAGGCTATTTATGAGGGAAAGTAAAAGGAAAAATTCCTTCATAAAGTACCAATGGGGCTGGTCAGGAGAGAAATAAAAGGAAAATTCCCCCTAAAAGTGCCAATGGGGCTGGTAAAGAGGGGGGTAAAACAAAAGATATTTTCTAATAGTTCCAATGAGGCCAATCAAGAGTGATAACAAAAAAATGTCCCTCCTAAAATTTCCAATGGGGATAAACAAGAGGGTAGGTATAGTGGCCCCAGCTAGGGGTGTGGATGGTATGAAACAAACATGCACGCAGCTAAGGGATGGACATATGGGGATTATGGATGATCATTGAATGATGAAGTGAAGGGCTCATGAGAAGTGAAAATATAACAACTACCAACCAAAAAGTGGGATGGGATGGATATCAACATTATGAGAACGACTATATGTGGTTCAAATCTAGTACGTAGACTAACTAGACTCTCGATCTCTAAGGGGAAAGAAAAATATGGGAACCAAAATGAAATGGGGATCAATATGCTAGGGTTCCCATGGGAGGAATTATATATCAGCGAGTATATTTCAAATCCATAATATGAAGGGATGATCCATATACCCAAGTGAGGGGGGGAGGGGGGGTACATGAAATTTACAAGAATGATAGGAAAATGTAATGAGGAGAAGGGAGGTAGACTATGCTAAATGATGCGGAAATCAAGTCATGGTGTAGACCCATATGCATGAATGGAATTGGTTATCCATGGGCAATCCTTTATAAATAGACAACAAATAACAAAAGAAAAATGGTGCTTAAGTGGTGTGACTATTTGAAGAAGGATTATGTCAATAATTATGGGCTTTGACTCTTCATGGAAAAATGGCCCCTTGGTGAAGTTTCAAAGATAAAAAAATAAAAATTCCATTTTGAAGAGATCAAAAATATAAATCCAACTATACAAATGGTGCATCAGTCGAAGTCCATATGAACCCATGATGAAAAAAACAAAATTGGGGTTTTTGTACAAAAATGGTTTCCGTCCAATTTTTCCAAGTCATTATTACTTGTGGTGGAGGATGAACATGGGGAGGAGGAGGAGGCCCTAAATATTTCTGATCTCACTACAGGAGAACTAGTCATCAAAAAATCGGTGGTGTGACTATCAATTTGGTGTTCTAACTATGCTCTTCAAGTTTGGTGGATTACTTTTCTATACTAGGGGGTACTTTTTGAGTTCTAGCACCTAGTCAAAATTTATGGGTCCAATGCACTGATTTGGGGAAATAAGTGCATTGGACAACATAAAAACTTCCCCAATAAGTGTGTTTTCCAAAAACATTATTGGGGGTAAAAGGTGCATTGGTCAAATTTGAGATGGGGTTTCCAAAGGTTGCAAGAATTTCCCTTAGGGGGGCAAGGGTAAGTGAGTAACTCAAAGGGTGAGTTTTGATGTTAAAATGACCTAAAAAAATTTGGTTCTATGAAGGTATGGTAGGCTTCAAAGTGGTGTGGAGAGAACATGAATTTGAGTAAATCCATTTCGAGGTATAAGGGGAACCGGATGTGCAGACGACACTATCACACTATGGGTTACACAAGCATTTTGAGAACCTTGTGATGTGGGAAAGAGAAGAGATCCTGTCACACATAGTAGGATATTGGGATACTGATGAGGGATCCTTTATGATCCAATAATAGTGGTTGTATATAAACATATAATTGTTGACAGGGTTTCCCCAACTGTGGGGTAGTGATAGAAGCACCCCCTATACTACCTCGCGGGAGGAGCGTAGAGGAATTTTTAAACCATCATTGTGTGTCTAGAACTCAAGTATAGAATTGTATGATCTACATGGGAGACATTGAATGGTTAGAGACCCGAGCAATAGCTACAACAATTATCCAGATACCGAGGAGGCACACTTTGCATAAGATATCTAGGAGAAATACATTAGTTGTGAAGAGGGTATTAGATGGTACCCATTTTGAGTGGGAACATATACTATCGACGGCGTTGAAGCACCAATTATGATCTTTTAGGAGGGTATGGGGAGAAAAATATTCATTTGAGATAGTGTTACGTGCCTTCTTCTTTGAGCACATTCCTACACTTTGTCCACACATACGTATCCATGGTGGGGGACTACAGGAGCCCCATATGCACTAGTGGGGTGAGATATTATGAAGAGTGGGAGGTGGTAGGATGGGATAAGTGTTTTGGTCCACTTTGTTTGGAAACTAGGATCAACTCCCAATTGTGATTGAGGAGTACTCGTACTCAGGCATGAACCACCAAGGAGATCCTGAGTTACCTTTACTAGTAGACCGAGAATGAGGACCTGATGGTAAGTAGCAGTGCATGCATGTTTATTGTATATCGGTTTAATGAGTTTATTATGATATGTCAATATGTGGTTATGACGTGGTATTGACACTCTTTTTGTGCCCAATGTGCATATATAGCACCAATGAGGCCGACATGATAGGAAATGGTTAGGAGGGATAGTCCATATATCGATCCCAGATCATTGTGGTCAGAGGAGGGGGAGACCATGAATAAGAGATAGAGGATATCCATAAAATGTTGGAGATACTCTTGACTAGGTATCAGAGCATAGGTGGCATACTGTGGATGACCACTATATAGGATCTTGCGTTGGGGTACATGCTAAGTGGAACTCTATCCTATAGACATTAAGAGTTGTGAGGAGGGTGGTATGTGATCTCTCGGTAGGGGACATGATGTCATTGGCATGGATTTCTCCATTTGATGAGGATGATTAACATGGGTGGATTGCATGCCCCCAAATTTTTGATGTATTTAGCATTTAATGGACATGCAGACTTTATAGTAGAGTAGTGATATCAAACTTATACAACCTTCGATGATGTTTATATATATATATATATATATATATATATATATATATATGTTGATGGACATATAGATACATGTGGTTTTATGATGAAAGTCAAATGTACAATGTATGGTATGTACTTGATGTTTTTGCAAGATAGCGTAGAAATGAATGCAAATGATTATATTTGTGTAGATGCATGTGTTAAATTCCAGTCTAGGATGTTGTTTGGTATCTACATAGTTATTTTGACGTCTATGTACATGATTTAATATAATGGTTTCAAGTGATCGAATCAAGAGTTCAACTTGGAGATATCTCCTAAATAAGAATGGCTTTTCACATGATACACATCATTCAAGTATATTGCAAGTAGCTGAGAATCTAAACAAACATGAAGGTGACATATACAATGGTCAAGGTCATCGGGTAACAAACCTATCAATGCATCATATTTTTCCTAGTTATTGGTGGCAAGACAAACACAAACACCACTATAGTAAATGAGGGTACACATGGGGTTAAATAGGGCCCAATATATTGAGGATATATTCCTAGAATGAAGACTTACACCATAAATATAACCAATGTAGAAGCAAGAAAAAGGGTCAATATTTCATGGTTTTCCCAACCACACAACAATCCTAGTTTATTAGGCATTTACTGAATTCCTTGCTCCTATGAAAAATCCTACATAAGACAAACTGATAGATCCTTCAAATCATGTCTTAAAGAGCATACAAATGATACCACCCACAATCGTATCTCCAAATCAACTATTTCCGAACATACCTTCAATTACAAACACCTTATTTGTTTTGACCAAACTAAAATTCTCACCTTTGCCCCTTATTACTCCTCTCGCCTCATTCGGGAAGCTATCAAAATTGAAAAACATACTATTAATTTCAATCTCAAAGATGACTCCAAGCATAGCCAATATTGAAAGCCCACCATTCATCACCTTGAACCTTAGGCTTCATTCTCTTTTACTTGTTTTTTCTAGCTATTTTGTTGTCCTCGCAATCTTTTTTCCCTTTAATGTCTTCTTTTAGTTGAAGCCTACCTACCTTTGTTTGTTTTTTTGTTTTCTCTTGGACTCTTTAATTTAACTCTTTAAATTTATTACCATTACTTTATCCTAACTTGTATCACTTCCTTATTCTATTATTAAACAACCCTCGTATCTTCCTTAGTTCCAACAACTTTCATTACTTTATTGTCCTCCCATGCCAATGTCCTTTATTAATATTCCTTAGTTCCAACAACTTTCATTACTTTATTGTCCTCCCATGCCAATGTCCTTTATTATTTTCAAGTCTTTTACCTTTAATTATAGGTCTATCCATGATATTTTGGATTAATAATAATAATTGATATAAGTGTGTCCCTCCTAATCTTTTGTACCTTTAATATCAACATATCTTGGTTCTCTTTTCGATTCTCTTACTTCTCAACATCCTTTTTTCATCAACTTTATGATTTTCATTTCTCCATACATTTATTTATCTATCATTGCAATTAACAATCATATATTTATTAGTTTTCACTTCCTTTTCTTTTTAATTAACAATCAATCTAATTTTAAATCATCCATAAAAATTAATATAATCATGTTTATGCCTTCTATTTGTGACCCATTGGACATATTCTTTACTAAACCCTACTTTCCTTTTTGATTCTTTCATTTTATTATCACCATTTTTTTCATTTATTATCAAAAAGAATCTTGATTATTTTTATTAATCCTTCTTCATAACATTAATTTCGTCAATAATTCCAAAAAAATGTTAATACTATTTTATTTTCAACTTTTCTTTTTACTTCATAATTTGATCTCAACAATCATCTCACCTCCTTTTTTAATAATAATTGAGCTCAATTGACAATTTATCTTAAATCCTCTCTTCAACTGTCATAACCCAATTTATGTCTTTAAATACAAACCTCAACACTCTTTCAAACATGTTAACGTCAAATGTCCCTGATGATGGGTGGAGTGTCCACTGTGATTATCCAGAAATTGATTAAGCAATATAACTAAATAAATGTGAAAACCTACATTCTCAAAAAAAAAATTATGCACGAACATTTTGATCAAATTCTCAGATCTACAACACACATACAGACTCTATGTAGTGAAGTTACAAAGACCGTGCAGTGAAATTCTTCGTCATTGACTCTCAGGACTTACCACATAGTTTACAGACTGCTTAATATACTATGTGTTGTGATAAAACTAAACAAAATGATTTCTTGACACTGTGCTACTCTTTAACACATGATCTCACAAAGACTACAAAACTCATAAATACTCATGTATTTGTCAACACACAAAACATAATACAATAATACATATTAAGAACTTTGGTGTTGCATGCTAATACATAATACAATATTGTGTTGATCCTTGGCTCCAACAACTTCTGAATAACTTTTGCAACTTACAAAACACAAATATTGATCTCTTAGACTTCTCAGACTTCTCACAATTGTTGTTTCTTTCTATCTCACGACTCTGTTATCTCTACCTTTTTGTCTATTGAATAATTACTTTCTTGGACATATATAGATAATACTGAAACTTCTTGTAGAAGTAAAACTAACTCAAGCAATAAATACACCAATAAATATGATTGAATTCTATCTACTTAACAGAGATCAAGAAAGATAAATATTGGCTCATTAAATAACTCCCTTGCTTGTTGACTAACAAAATTGAGTTTGTGTAAACGTAGAGCTCATGAACTTGAAACTTGCAGACTGACTGAATGACTGACCAACTCGGTGAATACTTAAAGAACACTGACTTGTAATTAATATTTCCAACACTCCCCCTTAATTATAAGTAGGTGTGTTTACAAAATACAAAAGTTACATCAAAATTGAAATTGACATGAATTGTCATACATTTGTTACTACGCCGACTCCTAGACAACTACGCATTTTCTGAAAAGCATTCATTGCCAAAGCTTTTGTAAATTTATTTGTGACTTGTTCTTTTGACCTGCGAAATTCAAAACAAAATTATTTTTTATTCACTAATTCTCTGATAAAATGATAACTTGTTTCAATATGTTTGGGTTTCTTGTGAAACACATGATTCTTTGATAACATTGTGGTTGAATTGTTGTCACAAAATACTATAGTTGGTTCATGTTGTTCATGCAACAAATCTTTTTACATTCTTCTCATCCAAGTTTCTTGACAAGTTGTACTTGTAGTTGCAACATACTCAACTTTTGTTGAAGAAAAAGTCACAATGAGTTGCTTACTTGATTCCCATGACACTATACCTGTTCCAAAATGAAATGTGTACCCAAAGGTACTTTTTCTGTCATCTATGCTGCCTCCACAATCATTGTCAGTGTATCTAATAAGTTTAAAATTTTCTAAAGTAGAATACATTATGCCAAAATATTTTGTTCCATTCACATATCTCACAATTATCTTCCCTGCCTTCCAACGAGATTCTTTTGGAGTTTCCATGAACCTTGAAATCAGGCTCACTCCATACATAATATCAGGTCTTGTCGCTATCATATACATAAAAATTCCTACCATTCTTTTACACATTGTGGAATCCACCTTGGACCCTTCATCTTCCTTGCTTAACTTCAATCCTATCATGACTAGTGTTGGAGTTGCTTTGGAATTTATCATGTTCAATCTTTTCAAAATTTCATGTGAATACTTAGATTGTGAAATAAATATACCAGATTTGCACTCGTGAACTTCAATACCCAAAAAATATCTCATAATCCCCAAATCAGTCATTTCAAATTCATGCTTCATGACTGACTTAAATTATTCTATGCCAAAATCACCTGTAAAAATCAAATCATCTACATATAAGCAAACAATCAACATATTACCTTGTTTATTTTCTTTGATGTATAGAGTTGGCTCACATTCGCTTATTTGAAATCCATTCTAAGTAACATAGGAATCTATGCTATTGTACCAAGCTCTAGGAGCTTTCTTTAATTCATACATTGCTTTCTTCAACCTGTATACTTTGTTTTAATGTCCTGGAACCTCATCGCCTTGTGGTTGTTCCACATACACTTATTCTTCCAAATGTCCATTCAAAATTTCTAACTTTGCATCCATTTGATAAGCATGCCATTTGTTATGCACAACAATGGCTAACACAGTTTTGACTGTGTCCATGTGTGCAACTGGCACAAATGTTTCATTGAAATCAATTCCACATTGTTGTGTAAAACCTCTTTCAACTAACCTTGCCTTGTGCTTCTGTACATTTCCATCTACATCTTGCTTGGTTTTATAAATCCACTTGACACTTATCACATCCTTGCCTTTAGGTACATCTACCAATTTCCATGTCTGATTATTCTCTATTCATTTAATTTCTTCATCGATGGCTTATGCCCATACATTATCTTTGACATCTTGTTCAAATGTTAATGGATTATCTATTAGTGAAAACAACGCAAAAAATGGAAATGAATTGGTTGTGTCACCATTATAGATGTCATGCCGACTTCTTGTATTTATTGGTAATAGACTTGTTAATGTTGTATCTGGATATGTAGAACTACTTGGACTTCTTTTTGGTGTGTGTTGCACTCTAGGTGTGGAATGCACACTTGCAGATCTCACTAGATTAGTTTGTGTTGGGATTTGTGTTGCAGTTTTAGGTGTAGAAGGAACTGTGCACTAACTTTTACATGGTGTTTGAACCACTTCATCTTCTGTGTCATCATGCCCAATAATATCAATAATTATGACTGTCTTTTCTATGCTTCCATCCCATGCTTCATTCTTCATGAATTGAACATAGCAACTGATTATGACTTTCCTTGCAATAAGATCATACAACTTGTATGCTTTTGTATCTTCAGAATATCCAACAAAAATACATTTTGTCCTTTGTTATCCAACTTCTTTCTCAACTCATCTAGAACATGTGTGTATGTGACACAACCCAAAACTTTTAAATGCACCACATTATGCTTCATACATGTCCAGGATTCTTTAAGAACTTTGTTCTTCACACTCTTTGTCAGACATTTGTTCATGATGTATATTGCAGTTTCTACCACCTCATCCCAATACTCATTTGACAAATGTTTGGCTGCCAACATATTGCGCGCCATTTCCATGATGGTTCAGTTCTTCCTCTCTCTGACACCATTCTGTTGTGGTGTATATCGTGCATTGAATTGCTTGTAGATGCCATGAACTTTACAAAAGTTCTAAAATTCTCTTGAAATATATTCACCTCCTCTATCAGTTCTTAGAAAATTGATGTAGTAATTACTCTACTTCTCCATAAGTGATTTGAACTGCTGAAAACTACCCAATGCCTCAAATTTATGTTTTAGGAAATAAATCCATGTTTTTCTTGAGAAATCATCAATAAATGTCAAAAAATATGTAGTTCCTCCTATGGATGGTGTTTGCATTGGTCCAAAAATGTCTAAATGTACAATTTCCAATGGAGTTTTTCCTCTATCTGACTTGCCAACTGGAAATGACTCTCTATGTTTCTTCCCAAAGATGAAGCCTTCACATATTATTTCTGGTTTTTCAATCAATGGAAATTTTTTTACCATATCCTTTGTGTGTAGAAGATTTAGACCTCCAAAGTTTAAGTGTCCAAATATGAAATGCCATAACCAAGGATCATCTTGCACTTCAGAGTGGAATGTTGCCTGCAACTCTGTGACGTGTTTCTTAAAACTACGCACACTAAATTTTCCTTCTTTATAATTGTGCGCACTTACTTCTTCACTTTCTACTTTGAATGAAGTGTCTGAATACACATATTTTGCTTTGCTGACAACTTGCGTTGTTTTTCTCTTTATGGCTAGCTTCAATGTCAATGGAAAGATAATGTTACTTGTCATTTGAATTTTTTCAATAAGTTGGTTGCTTGGATATCTATCCATAATCAAACAATGATTATCTTCCATGTAGATTTTGTATCTCTTTTATAACAGTTGTCTTGTACTCCTAAAACTCTACTTCAAACCAGAAAAATAATATACATCAACCATAACGTTTTGCTCCCCCCGCTTAGTTAAAATGTTAATACTGCCTTTTCCTAAGACAACGACTTGGATATCTGTTCCAAGTGTAACCTTAGTTTGGAATGACTTATCCAAACTAGAAAACAACTCTAGGTTTCCTATCATGTGATTACTACAGCCTGAATGTAGATACCATAAATAAAAAGGAATTTCTTGAGCAACATTGCATTCAACTGGTGAGACTATAGGCATTGTTTCAACACGCACCATAAACATAGGGCTGGAGGGATTGTTTTCATTGTGTGAATGATCTTGACCTTGCTTGTTCTGATTATATTGTCTCTTTCCACACTCCTATGCATAATGTCCATACTTTTTACAGTAATGACATTGAATCTTTGATTTATCAAATTTCTGATTACTCGATTGATTGGTATTTGGATTTTGACCTCTTCCACCAGTAATTGCAGCACTGCTACTGCGTCCACCTCTGACAGAACTTCTTCCTCTACCTCTAGAGTTAGCTCTCCCCCTTCATCTTCCATAACTTATAGATGACTGCGTGGAAAATGCATTCTCTAATGACATATTTGACCTATTAATTTGTGTTCATGATTAATGAGGGAAGCTTGCAGTTCATCTAGACTAAACTAACTCGCGTCTTTGATCTCTTCCAAAGTCACAACAAGGGTATCAAATTTACGAGGAATCTTCCTGAGTACCTTCTCGACAACCTTTCTATCCTCTATGGTTTCTCCATGAGACTTAATATGATTTATCAGGCCAATAACATGGGTGTAAAATGAATTTACTGAATCTGAGTCTTTCATTGATAGAGTTTCAAAATATCTTCTAAGAATTTGTAGTTTTGAAGTCTTGACTTTGTTCATACCTTGATAAGAGGTTTGTAATATGTCCTATGCTTCCTTGGCTTGCTTTGCTGATGAAAATCTTGGGAGTATGATTTCATGCATGGCTTGATGAATGTAAAACATCGTTTTTCCATCCTTTTGTCTTTGATCTTTTAAAGTATCATTCTCAGCTTGTGTGAGGGCATTGTATGTTGCCTGATATGCTAGTTTCACATAGTCATTCTCGACTATCTCTCATACATATTGACCCCGAAATAAAGCCTTCATGGTTAAGGACCATAACTCATAATTTTTTCATGTGAAAGTGGGAGGTTGCAAATTTGAAGTAGAATTCATATTTCACCTTACAATAGAGTTGTTGTTTTGATAAACTTGTTCTAATAAACTTACTTTCATAAACCTGCTCTGATAGAACCTGCTATGATATAACATGCTCTCATACAATATCTCAGATCTATAGCACATAGACATTGCGCAGTGCAATTACAAAGATTGTGCAGTGAAATTCTTGACTTATTGCACAGTTTATAGACTGGTTGTGTTGTGATAACAACACTAAACAAAATGATTTCTTGATAATGTGCTACTCTTTAGCACATGAACTAACAAAGATTACAAAACTCATAAATACTCATGAATTTGTCAACACACAAAATACTTGATATATATTAAGAACTTCAGTGTTACATGCTAATACATAATACAATACTGTGTTGATCCTTGGCTCCAACAACTTCTGAACAACTTCTGCAACTTACAAAACACAAAGCTTGAGCTCTTAGACATCTCATACTTCTCATATTTGTTGTTGTTTGCTAACTCACGACTCTGTTCTCTCAACCTTTTTGTCTATCAACTACTTACAAACTTGTACATATATAGATAAGACAAACTTCCTCTAGAAGTAATAATAACTCAAGCAATAAAGACATCAATAAATACTACTCAATTCTATCTAGTTAAAAAGATAAAGATAGATAAATATATCCTCATTAAATAAATCCCCTACTTGCTCACTAACAAAAGTGAGTTTGCTTAAAAAGTAGAGATCACCAACTTGAAACTTGGAGTGACTAAGTCGGCGGAGACTTAAAACACACTGACTTGTGATTAATATTTCCAACACAAATGAGGTAACAAACTAGCATAATTTTTTAGGTAACAAACTAGCATAAAATCACCAAATCTTGGAGCTTGAACCATGGACCTCTTTGCTAACTCTATTCCCTAATATTTTGCAGATGTTGATGTGGTATCAAAATAATTGTGAGTGTAGCTCAAATATCAACTAATATTGGATTAACAATGTTGCCATTTATCAATAATGCTGATAGTATCGAGGAATTTCTCATAAATTACAGGGATGTCTTTTTAATCTTTAATTGGTAGTATTGAGCCCGAAACAAAGTAGATATGAGTTTGAGAAATAAAAATGAACTTTTTATATCAATTACACACTATTAAAAACATGTCTTAACAAAGAATCTAGTTTATTGGTATGCTTCAGTGTATGCTATGTACAAGTGGTATGAGCCTGATGGATCCAATCTCTATTTTGTGAGTAATTGAAATTCGGGAATTCAATGCCAACAACGAAACAAACATATGGATGTCAAATTTCTACATCGTATGGGGCATTAATGAAGACACTACTTCAAAATCCTCTTAAACTGAAGAGATTGATCATATTTTAACAACATTGTTGCCTAAATGCCAGTATGTACGATTGTGATAAGATATT